>JBBPCX010069201.1:0-11542 GCA_037974365.1 Hydrocynus forskahlii
TTCTTTGAATTATTCAAGTTCTGTAAACGCTGCATCATTTCTCTTATTTTGATGTTTTGTCATTTCCTTTAAAATGGTGCTTTAAAGAACAACATTTTTATTTGGAAATTAGGAGAAATATTGTCAGCAGTTCTTAAAAACTAAGGTGAAGCTGTTCAGTTCAATACTTGCCGCTATAAATGATAAAACCTGAGAAACTGAACATTTTTGCAGTGGACTCTTTTTTTTCCAGAGCTGTAAAGATCTAAACTGTGTACCGAGTTTGTGTTTCTATAATGAGGGAGGAACGTCACTACAAATGTTACGAAGCGCCGCTCCGTCCCTCCACTCATCCAACCCAACATCCTTCGTTTGGACACGCAGCTGCGTGAGGAAGTATCAACACTGCAGAAACACCCACAGCAGCCCCGTCTGAACAGGAACTGGGACTAATTCAGTACCAGTATCATCCCCATCCCTATGGTTTTCCACTTGTGGACTTTCTCAAAGTACCTTCTCTTAACCTAATGCATGTTTTAAAGTAAACCACACTGGATGGTTATGTAAATCTAAGCTTAATTAGGAAGGCTAATTATACACTGTCAGAAAAAAGGTACAGCTTTTGTTCAATGTAAATAATTGGTCCTTGAGGCCCAATTTTGTACCGCAAATATGTTTTTCCCAGAGGAAAGGGGCATAATTGTACCTCATAACCTGATATTTTGAAGTAGAATGCCTGGAGTCGGGAGAGGGTATACAGAGTGCAACTTAAACATGCCTGCAATAGAATATGGTGGAATTATTCTCCCTAACTAAACATACTGAAGGTGTACCCTGGAGGGAACCACAGTATGGTACCTTTTTCTGAGAGTGTAAGGTATATAATTAAAGGTCAGTACGTGGTCAGTAATGGCCACTGCATCACACAAAGGCATGAAGTGCAAAATTTTCAGATCTCCAGAAAATTTTGCTGTACCAAAAACACATTCACAGCACTGTTGACCACAGATGACCACGTATCTCCACTTTCTTTTACCATTTTAAAAATTCTACTTCATTTGAAAATCTTTCACAGTGAAAGAGCCGGTATAAAGACGCATTTCGTTATCTTGCATCAGAAGTAAAGAACTTTTCTGCCATCTCTCATAGAGATCCATGTTTTTTTTTTTAACTATTTATATCAATATCAATCAGTAATGAATATCTACTTTAAATATCTTTGTTTCTGAGGGTCCCACTCCAGACCTCTTTAACACACCTGAGTTCTGGTTCTTTCAGGTGCGTTAAGAGAAGCACTGTATTCTCAGGACTGGGACTGTTCTGGCCGTATTAAATCATAGGTACATCCAAAAGTTTTGCCACCAGTTTTGCATGCAAGAATACAAATAAAAAAAAACAAAACAAAACTGCAACACCCCAGAGTGTGCTCTTCTCTGGAGAACAGGTCCGTATGCTCTTTCTGCACTTAAGGTCAGACTTTAATCCGTTTTTAAAGAGAAGGGCTCTTTGCCAAGGTGTTCTGAAAAAAGGGGAGAAAACGAGGAGGAGGAAGAGGAGAGGGGGAAAGAAGAAGAAGAACCATCACGACACTGAAAATCTGATCAGTACTCACCCTTCTCGGCTAGTTTTGGGTTAAACTGGGGGTATTTCTTCCTGCTCACCACCTGGTCAGTTATTATTCTTTGCCACATTTTCAATCACTGGAACACGTCAGGTCAGATTAATTAATTAAGTAATGACTTAACCACTTAATTAACAGTAAATGAACCACACTTGTTCCGAACCGTTTGCACCGCGTGTTTATTGTTCTTTAGCAATTTCAGATGCACGAGTAGTCTGGTCCGAATGTGAGGTTCCACCTTAAGCGGCGCGTGCCGCACCGTTTAAGGTGGAACTGGAAAAAATTGGAGCGAGGAACCAAGTTCAGCCTGGACGTTCTGGATCTGACTCACCTCGCGGACCCCGCGGTGCACGTGCTCTCCTCCTCCTTCTCGTGCTTCGGTCTCTTTCATGTCACTGTGCGCGCGAGACTTTCAACGCTCCACCTTAATCGCACACGGTGTAGAGCAGTCTCGCGCGCGCCTCACCGATCCACTGCGACGCCCTCCTCGCGCGCGCTACACGCCGGAACACCAGCACGCGCGCCAACGTCGGCGTGGCACGTGGCCACTGTCACACTCCGTTCCCCCGTTCTAGGTACTGTTCGTATTTTTGTCTGTTCCAGTGGTGGAGAGGACATGTGGGCGTGGCCTGGATCAATCATACTACTACTAATTCATACCTGGGTTTAGGGTTGATCTACACTACATGTACAAAAGTATTGGGACACCTGACCATGACACCAACAGAGACTTTAATGACATTGCGTTCAGATCCATAGACTTTAATCTGGAGTTGGTCCCCCGTAGCAGCCCTAACAGCTTCCACTCTTCTCGGAAGCCTTTTCACAAGCTTATGGAGTTCCAGTGGGAATTCGTGCCCATTCATTCTGTCGAGCGTTTATGAGGTCAGACACTGATGTTGGATGAGAAGGCCTGGCTCACTTGGTCTGCTGAAGCATTAAGATTGATCTTCACTAGGTGTTAGGGCCATAACCCAACCCCTGAAAAACAGGTGTCCCAATACTTTTGTCCATATAGTAGTGTAGCTGATATATTTAAAAAATAAGCTTCTCTGCTGTGTAATTGCAGTATCCGTATTGATATTGGTAATAGTAAAATCCATCTCCAACACAATTACAGTCATTGTATTCACCATCAACCCCCCAATGAAGCTCCACGTGTCTGAGTGTTTATATAGAATGTTGATGATATCTGAAAAAAAAATCCATTATCAATGATGTTTTCTGACTCTTAATCAGTTATCTTTGGAGG
Source organism: Hydrocynus forskahlii (assembly GCA_037974365.1). NCBI lineage: Eukaryota > Metazoa > Chordata > Actinopteri > Characiformes > Alestidae > Hydrocynus > Hydrocynus forskahlii. Next base: position 2,853 of record JBBPCX010069201.1, read on the forward strand.
CAATTTATTTTACCTCACAATGTATACCTACACCATGAATGGGTTTAGTATTAGGCCAAAATCTCAAAACTCTTAAAACAGCAGCTCAGGCATCTGGCAGCGCATTCTTGGCTTTCTGAGGTATTAAATGCCTCAGACGTCTGGTTCCCATCACTTCTACTGGGAAGTTTTCTGACTCAGTAAGTTTCTCTAGAACCATCCTTTCACACCAAATATTGTCTGGACTTTATCATTTAATTGAGCAGAAATGTTTCAAACTAGAAGCTCATTTATAATGAAATGAAACGAAATGAAATGATAACTCCCCAGCTACAAAATATTTTGGGTTATGGCATTGAAATAACAAGGCTGTTCCTGATCAGCATTTATTATGCACCATCTTTATACTGTCTTTGTATAAAGACTTATAAAGAATTTCTGTCTAAATTAAACGAGCGTATGTCTTCTAGAGCATTGCTTCCCAACCCTGGTCCTGGAGTTTCTCCTGCTCCAACACACTTGATCCTGTTTTATTTAATGTCTGCTGCTACTAGGCATCTGAAGACACTCCACTGTGTGTGTGTGTGTGTGTGTGTGTGTGTGTGTGTGTGTGTGTGCGCGTGTGTGTATACATATCTACATCAACACATTTCTTACTTGTTGTGCTAACAAAGATTTATCTCATATATACAAACATTTGTATTTTTTATATTTTGCACAATGTGCTGTTTTTCATATTACACTGTTATATTGTACAGTTTTTATTCTCTAGATTCTGTGGCTTCTCCATTTTTCTCTTGTTCTGTCCACCTTGCTGCTCAAACAATGCAAACATCCCATCCATGAGAATAATAAGAGTTTCTCGAACTAGAGTAGGTAAAACACTGCAGCATTAAGGGTGCTGGTACTGCAGGGGGTGACATTTAACAGCTGCTCTGCAGACGGAGCCCCCCTGTTGGGCAGAGCCTCACCCTGCGCTCACTCCGGCACCGAGTCGCTGTGGCCTGGCCCTCGAGTCACTGTAGGACACATTGTAGGTGTTGCTAATGCTTGTTTGAAGAACATGCAAATGTAACAGCAGGAGAAACCTTAATTTCCTAAAGAAATGTACATACTAATACTAGTATCAGTTTAAATGTATTTATATATATATATATATATGTGCATTGTATTTGATATATTTATGGTGGAGTTTGTATTTTCGTAAAAGGCCTTTTAATATACAGCACTTTGCAAAAGTCTGTGCAGATAGTTTAAATCCATTTTTTCCTCAGTGTGTGATTAAGTGTCTTTTCTGCAAGTAGAAGTTAAGATTAGAATAAATGCAAACAAGCAAGAAAGCAGTAAAAAGTATCGGATTAGTTCTGTGTGTAAAAGTAGTTGATACTGTGTGAGCTGGTGAGGAGAACACAGGGTTCGGTTCCAGATTCCTCCTCGGTTCCTCCAGCCGTTGTTTGGATTGTGAAACTCCATCAGCAGCTCCTGATTTAATTTAATGAGGGACTGATCGAGTCAAACCAGGTTTCTGATTAATACTGGACTTCCACAAGAACTCACTGATATACTGAACATATCACTATTTACATTAGAATTATGTTTATATTTATTTTTTTAGCTTTATTTAGTGTGTTTAGCAATATTAATGTGAATAAACACTCAATGTTCATCTAAACAGTTTTTAATTATCATAAAATCTAAATATTATTTTCACATGTGTCTAAAACCGGTGAACCCACAAATCAGGTGAAATATTTTGGAGGGATTTTATTTGCAACTTCCTTGTCGTTTGTTGTTGCTGCCGGTGTAACTGGAGGGTTTGAGTGGGTGAAAGACTGGTGAGCTCAAACTAAAGTTAGTTCAAACTAAACTAAAGTTGGTGTAAGTTTGTTAGCACCACTAAACTGTTTCAGTGAAGGCCTGATAGCTGGTGGCCTGGTGGTTAAGGAGCTGCCCCTGTGATCGGAGGGTTGTTAGTTCGAATCCCCAGGATTGCCATTGGCACCACTGAGGCACCCTCTACAGCTGGATACCACTAACACCAGGGCAGGGCAGGATGGAGAACCACAGTTCTTTTAAAGAGTTCCCTTTTTTTAATGACTTTTTCTGGCCCACATTGAGACACTACCCTATAACATTATATATAATATAATGTGCCAGTTTAAACAGATACACACACACACACACACGGAACACAGAAGAGTTACAGCTTGCCATACAATTTGATAATCAATCCTGGTTTTCTAAGACCATGCCAGGCTTTATCAGTGTAAATGAACAGCTTATTGTGACAACTAGTAATTTCATACAGGCACATTATTCTTCTCACATTTTCATACAGACACATGCATAATTCTCTCAGAATTCATGAAAGGAGCATGCTGGAGTATAAGACCTAAGTCTGAAAAAGCCTTTTGTGAAAACTGACCCTCAGGTGCGGTTCCTGCAAACTCCTGTTAGTGGTTTTTCACACATATTGATCTTTTCACCACTGACTGAGTTTTTAAAAATAAATTCAAGAGAGAACCGATGGAGAGGAAAGTATGGGAGGACTGCACTTTGTTTTGTGTGTTGTCATTGACCAAAGGGCTGCTTTACACACATAGCTCTTAAATGGCACATTATGAAATCAATTTACAACTTTTCTTGTCTTTGCCAGCTAAAAATAGCACTCTAACTCTGACCTTCATTAACATTAGGTTCAATTTTTGTGAGAAGCAAACTGCATGTTAAATACATTCTGATAAATCTGAACATTTTTTGATCTCTGACTCCATATATGAGGGGACTGAGCAGCCTTGGCATGACATTAGACACTAAATAGGCAGTGAACAAAGTGGTGTTTCTATATTTAGGGAACAGAGCTAAGAAATAATAGTTTATAAGCGGGGTAACATAGGTGAGCATGCAGAGAAGGAGCTGCAGGCCGTGGAGCAAAATGGTGTTCCGGGCTTTTCTGGCCGAAACTTGATCAGATGTTGCAGCCTTAGCTGCTCGGAGAACATTGAAGTAAGTAAACATTAGGGTCATCCACACACATGATAAATAAAGCGTGTCTACAACAACTGTTCTCACAAGGTGCTGATTTGTGCTGAAGACTGTCTTGTTATAGCAAAAAACTGATCTTGAGAAAATACTGATGGATTCATTCACCCACACAATGATATTATCAGTTATTCCAGGAATGAAGGCCAGGAGCCACATCACCCCGATAAGGACGTACGTCCTCTTCACCGAACACAGCTGAGGGTGATGCAGCGGTCTGCAGATGGCAATGTAGCGTTCCAGGGCCATTCCAGCCAAATTCAGTGGAGAGTTTTGTGAAGGTCCAGATGTAAGCAGAAGCAGAAAACTACAGACTGTGAAGTTTAAAAAAGGTGCAGCATAACTCAGGACATGCAGAGTCATGGAAAGAAATAGCATCATCATATCATTAATGACTAGGTGAATGTACAGAATGTATCTTGGGTCGGTGAAGAAAACTGGGTGTTTAAAAAAGGCAAACACAAAAATCCCATTGATGTAGATTATGAAGACACCCAGTCCGACTACAATTAAGTTCTTCATAAAAGCGTCCTCAAAGGAATCTCGGCTGGAGTTCATTTTTCTGACCCTTCTTTCAATAACCTGTGTTGTCAAATAGAAATACAAGAAATATTTGCTGGTGTAATCACGGTTAAATATTCACAGAGGATCTATCTTCCATCATTGTAAAATATTACAACACAAAATATTATATATTACAGAAAGGATTTAGACCTTTAGATGCTGCCTCCAACAAAGACCCCAGCAGATGTTAAGCTACTGCTTTTATAGTCGGTCTTTGACTCTTAGGTCTTGGTGCTTTTCCCTAATGGTAATGACGAAAGCAGGAGGAACTTGGGGACAACGTCATATAGCTCAACAATTCTGAAGAATACCAAGAAACTTTCATACTGAAAGACAAGGCAATGTACATGCATTTTCATTAAACTCACTAAAAAGTTTGATTTTTATTTATTTATCCAAGAAGCAGTCCCTAAAGGTTTACAGTATCTTGTGAAATTGTTATATACTTGTTCAATGTGGTTTCAGTACTGCATCTCTGTCTTATGCCCTCATTTGACACATAAAAATCTTCATCCCATTGGAGCGTACTGGAAGTAAACCAGGTTTCTTTCTGACCTCTAGTGGTGTAACTCTGAAACTGCAATTTGTGAAGGCCAAGGAGATCTTTCATGGTATTCAGCTTACTGTTAAAAGTGACGAAAGGTTTACAGTCTACAGTGCTACCCATTAGTATTTGCCACTTCACAGTTTTTTGTTGCTCTGCTACTCTACCAGTACACCATTGCACTGGTGAACAAACTACAGTTCTTTTGTATTTGACTGTGTCTGCCCCTAGGTGTGACTATTGTTATCTGTGATGGATTGATGACGTGTCCAGGGTGGTCCTGCCTTTGACCCTATGACCTCTTGGGTAGGCTCCAGCATCCCTGCCGTCCTGGTTAAGGTTCAGATAATAGATGTGTGGATGCGTAGCTTTGTACCAATTAGGAAAGTCTTTCTAACAGCTATATTGTTTGCCTGATCTGATTCAGCTTAATTTCTAATTAACGAGCTCCTGTTCATGTGGAGTAGGGAAATATAATTGGGTCTCGGGTTCACCAGGACTGGGGTGGGAGCCACATTACCAGAAAAATCAGTTCATTCCAGTCTCTGGCAACAGTACACTGATGATTTTTTTTTTTATTTCCCCAAACTTTCCCTTATTGGTCTTGTGCAGGTTAACCTAGCCTTTCGGTTTGAAGCCAGTGGTTTACATAGTGAGGTAAATCTTCTGAGGTTCCGGTAGCTTTACACTTCGCCTGGAAAATGTTAATAGTCGAAAGAAAAAAAACACAGAGGATCTATCTTCCATCATTGTAAAATATTACAACACAAAATATTATATATTACAGAAAGGATTTAGACCTTTAGATGCTGCCTCCAACAAAGACCCCAGCAGATGTTAAGCTACTGCTTTTATAGTCGGTCTTTGACTCTTAGGTCTTGGTGCTTTTCCCTAATGGTAATGACGAAAGCAGGAGGAACTTGGGGACAACGTCATATAGCTCAACAATTCTGAAGAATACCAAGAAACTTTCATACTGAAAGACAAGGCAATGTACATGCATTTTCATTAAACTCACTAAAAAGTTTGATTTTTATTTATTTATCCAAGAAGCAGTCCCTAAAGGTTTACAGTATCTTGTGAAATTGTTATATACTTGTTCAATGTGGTTTCAGTACTGCATCTCTGTCTTATGCCCTCATTTGACACATAAAAATCTTCATCCCATTGGAGCGTACTGGAAGTAAACCAGGTTTCTTTCTGACCTCTAGTGGTGTAACTCTGAAACTGCAATTTGTGAAAGCCAAGGAGATCTTTCATGGTATTCAGCTTACTGTTAAAATCTGTGATGGACTGGTGACGTGTCCAGGGTGGTCCTGCCTTTGACCCTATGACCTCTTGCGTAGGCTCCAGCATCTCTGCCGCCCTGGTTAAGTTGAGATAATAGATGTATGGATGCGTTGCTTTGTACCAGTTAGTAAAGTCTTTCTAACAGCTAATCACAGTATAAAGAAGGAATATGCACATTGTTTGTCTGATCCGATTCAGCTTATTATCTAATTAACAAGCACCTGTTCATGTGGAGTGGGGAAATATAATTGGGTCTCGGGGTCACCAGGAAAGGGGTGGGAGCCACATTGGACAGTAAAAATGGCAGTGAACAAAATGTGTTTCTAAATTTAGGGAACAGATCTAAGAAATAATAGGTGTTCGCATGCACCCCCCAGTGGCGAACTGGTCCCGTTTCTAAAACATGATTGGAGCGCCAATCACGCCAATTTCAAATGCTCCAATCATTTGAGTCCACCCTCATGTCTGTGGGCCAATCCTAGTCCGAGATATACACCGAGCGAACCTCTCTCACCCCCAGACGCCCCGGTTTGTTTTATTCTGAAACAAAGCGAAATGCACACAGAAGATCAAATTCAGGATGTTTGAGGACATTTGAAGACTTTTGAAGACTTTTGATGGGGATATTTGGCCAGAAGATTGGAATTTCCAGGAGAAAATAAAAAAGACGCGCTGCGAGGAGCTGGGTGCGCTCGGACAGACGCTCGAGTTTTTCTTCAAAAGTAAGGAATTTGGGTTTTTATTACACTTCGCTGCAAGTGTTTTATTGCGGGCTGGTTATGAGCAGATTGCTTTTGAGTGGTTTGGAGATTTTTGATGGTGTTTTGAGCGAGTTTTGTCGGGTTTTATGGCTCATTATGGAGGGTTATTGATTCGGACTGGTTTGACTGGTCGGACAGTGGGAGCCGACTCCTCCGGACTGGCGCGTTGTTTGAACTGGAGTTTGAAGCATGGAAAGAATGAATGACAAGGTTTATTGATTTATAATTCTATTATGAAAATAAGGATGTCTGGATTCAAGACGGGGACTCGGGTGGCACTATTTGCACTAATACACTTATTATAAACTCATTTTTTATTCTTTTGAGCTGAAATTTTGAACATAAGTGGACAAGACCTGTGGCTATGGATAGCCGGTGTCTGGATACTCAAACCTGGGACAGGGAAAATAAGGAATGGCTGAATTCCAAAAAGTTTTTTTCACACGAATACATAAACTCCGGTTTCCATCCTGTTTTTCCGTTTGCAATTACTTTACGTATTTTACTTCTCTTGCACATGAAACTTCAGAGTCTTAGCTTTGAAATGAGTCTAACTGCAAACAATAATAGCTTTGTATGACACTTTACTGTGAGCTTTAGAAAGTTGTATCCTGAACCCAAGATGGCTTCCAAAAAAAAAAAAGCCAACAGGTTTAAGTGTCAAAAGAAAAAGAGTCTACTTTATACAACAGTTTTCTACTGTGGTGTATTGTGTAATCCCAGAATTACCAGAATTATCAGCACATTTTTGTTTCGTAACAAAATTACAGCTGTTTTAGATTTAGACAAATTCGCTGAGATTTTTTATCTCATGAAGGCGTGCTTAACTTAACACCACTTATTTGTCATGTTTATGCTCCAGGCTGACCGAGAGAAAACCAAGCAGCAAGTTGTCTGAATACTAACACAAGAACACTATGGTATCCATTTATAAAACTATTAAGATGTTTATTCAGTAAACAAAATTGTAATAAAAAATTAAATTGATTCTGAACTAGATTCTATATGTTCTATATGATTCTATTTTTTTCTATTACATTATTTTTGGGGGAGGCCAGGTATAAGGCATGGAGGGTATTATATAGAAATTTAAAAACTGTCAAAAGACAAGCCGAATCAGTTTACATTTACAGTTGTTTGTATAACAAAGTAAATAACACAAAGTAAACAAAACATTACACTTGATCTGTGCACAAGAGAAAACAGGCATAAAAAAATAGGGAAATAATAAGAACCAGCGGTTTTAATCACTCTTTGAAGCCATTTTTGTGTCAAGATTTATGCAAATCTGTCTTTAAGAGTAATTCTTCTAACCAGATTATTTTCATTATGGTGCAACCTTTATAATGATCAATTTACAGGAAAAGTTGTGTTTGATATGCTTCACCAACTTCTGATCCCGAGCCCCGTAAATGAGAGGACTCAGGAGTCTTGGTACAATGTTTGTGAGCAGATAAGTAATAAAGGAGATAGTAATTCGATGATCTGGAAAAAATGGAGCCAGGATCCAATCCATCACGGGGGTTAAATAAGACAGCATGCACAGAAGTAACTGACCACCATGTAACAGGATTGTATTGCGAGCCTTCTTCGCTGAACTTTGCTGATTGCCAGATGAGGCTATTCTGGCGATGAAAAGAACTCTAAAATAAGTATAGAACAAAGTTATCCACACAACAGACAAGTAGAGGCTTTGTACAGTGATTTCCCTTTGCATATGATACTTTGTGTTGTATATAATAAATGGCTGGCAGAGGGTGAGAGAATTAAAATAAGAAAGAGGTTGCATTGCAATGACGATAATGATGTCAATTATTGCAGGAATTGCTCCGAAACCACTGATCACACAAATAAGGATGCAAGTCCTTTTTACTGTGCAGATCTGTAAGTGATGCAGTGGTTTACAGACAGCAATGTAACGTTCCACCGCCATGCCAGCCAAAATCAGAGGAGTGGTCAGAAAAGTAGCTGTACCTATTGCGATTAGTAGACAACAAGTACAAGCATTGATAAAAGGTGAAGCATAGCTTACAACATACAAAGAAACTGTAACACATATAAAGAGAATGTCATTGATTACAAGGTAAATGTACAAAATGTATCTAGGATCACTTTGAAACTCAGGATTGCGGGAGAACGTGTTCACTAACATTCCATTGATGACAATAATCATCAATGCAAGAGAGACAGCAACAATATTTTTTGCAAACACGTCGTGATCTTTCTCAGGGGGTCCAAGTAGGTCTGTTAAGTTCATTGCCATTCCTCTCTGACAAAGACCTAAAGAAACCTGAAGAAACAATATTCCTTATTGAGACATCAATTAAAAACATGCATAAATATACACACATTTTAAAAAATGAAAAATATAAAAATATTATATATACTTGCAAAAATATTATTTAATTATTATTCATGACATAATTCAAGCATTATTCAATTTCAGCATCAGGTTTTTAAATGTATCCTTAGAAAACAAGAGAGTGAAAGGTGGAGAGATGAGCATTAAG
>JBBPCX010069202.1:0-11542 GCA_037974365.1 Hydrocynus forskahlii
TTCCTGCTTAAATAGTCTGGACGTGAGTCATTTCCGGGACCGTTTGACGTCACGTGTTCTGGTGTGTGTGACAATTTTCTAGTTCAACTTATTTAATCACAGTCTGATGAGCTCTTTAACATAGTACTGTTCCATTTAAACTTCATATTTAACCATAACCATAGTATGTTCCTTTTATATGGGTCATTTTTATGCTTCAAATTAACATTCGGTCAAATTAGGAGACAGACGAGTTCGAGTGGGTTTTGACCTTCCTAGGTAGCAACAGTGACTCAGAAGTGAACTCAGAAGTCAACTGAATAAAAAACACAATAAGTGTTCCAGTCTTATACAAAAATTTGATTAGTGATTAGCTGTGCAGCTACATCTGTTTAATTTATCTCTTTCACACTGAAATGAATACCAGCATAACAAATGAATAAAGTTGTGTTCCAAGAGCACCCGTGTATAGTGAAAAACTGCACTGTTGTGATGTGGTAAAGGCCTAAAAATGCCTCTTTTTATAGTGTAAACCCTAAATATGCTCCCAAAATTTTAAACTTAATTTTAAACTCATTAGCCGTAAAGAAAATGTGAAGGTAAACCTGTTTTCGTACTGTACAGTTTACACTGAACACCTGCAGTGCTAGAATGTAAATACTGATGTTACCCCTGTATAGACTGTACTGTAATTCATGCACGAGGCCCAGACGTCACAGTCAGCTGGACTCAGAGGCGGGAGGTTCTAAAATCCGCAAAGGACTGAAAACAAAGCTGCTAATCCGCGTGAAAGTGGGGGGTCACTGTGCTCCAATACTTTAATTATTCAGGACAGCCTTACCCTTTCTATTTTTACCATCTACAAAACTATTTATCCAGTAATGGCTAAGATATTTGTAGTAATACTTCAACTGTGTCCTAACAGAAACATTTTCCACTTTGTACAGACGTTGTCAGGCTGACAGGAGTGCTCCCATTTAGAAACAACCCAACAAAACCAACAGAGGGCTCCAGCTCTTGTTAAGAGTACTCGCCTGAAGAGGCAGCGGTGGAAAAGCTGCGGGACAGTCCCGGCACGGTGAAATCCAGTCCGGATCTCAGCAAGAACAGTGCAGCGTTTGAACTGTGATGGTCAACAGAGCGCTAGCACAGCGCGACCACGGCACATTGAGTAAATAGTCTGCGCTTAAACAAATCACAAATCCCTTCCAGCACTATGGTTAGAACCTACTGCCATGCTTGTAGTGCTTTAAATATGAGGTAGTGCATTGGATAATTAGTGCTTTACATGTTTTTACATTTAATGTGACCCAATGCTTATCTGTGTGATATGAGCTGTTCTACCGTTAATGGCCGGGGCATTTGCACTTAAAGGGGACATATTACACCTCTTTTTAAACAAGGTATAACAGGTCTATGTGCTACAAAACATGTTCATCAAGTTTTCATACAAAATCACTCACACATAAAGAGACTCACCAGCTCTATTCTTGACAGTTTCAGTCTCTATCAAGATGAGCCGTTTCAGGGCTCTGTCACTTTTATGCAAATAAGCTGTTGCTGGACACGCCGCACCCATCCCATGCTTACGCTGCGCATTTACCACACGTGAAAACGGCAGAAAACAGCCCTATATGTTGGACCCCGAGTCAGGCCCAGAGTGAGATGAACACAACACTTCATGAGTGACTTGCCTTTGCCTGTAGCCGTCGTAAAACCAGCAGATAAAAATGGAGGATCTTCGACTAATCTAGTGGGTGAATATAATTCATATCACATTTCCGTTTTTAAGAAAAATAAACTTTTTATTATTTGAGTTTGGTGAAACATTACTGTACTTTATGCTGTTGCAAACTGTCAAACCATCAAATTGTCAATCAAATGTATATTTGTTTTACATACACACACACACACACACACACACACACACATATATATATATATTTCATTTGCTTCAAACAACAAACCTTCCAAGAGTTTCATTTTTCAAGTTTTTTGAAGAAAATAGTTATTTCTTCATTATAATCATGATACATTGTAAATAAAAAATTCTTATCACTTTCACTAATTGTGCTGTATAATCTGTTTTTTGACCAAGTAAGGATGACTCACTGTCACTGTATAATGTAAAACGTGTACGTCTCATTTTAGTAGGTAGTTTTGTCAAAGTGAAGATAAGAAATGACCCCATTAACCCGTGTAATCAGGTACTCAGTCACACCTGGCAAATGCAACCAGCAGTTTTGTGTTTCTGTGGGAAAAATAGACACTAATGTCCACAGTCTAGTACGTCTCTAGAACTGTATTCAATGAATCCAGCTTATTTCTTGCTCTTGTGGATGGTAGTTCTCACTTGCAAAATCTTTAGGCCGACCAGTACACAATGTAGTTCAGACAGTTGTTCAAATGAGAACAATCTCTGCATAGTTCAGTTTATAAACGCTGTTTCCAAATTTCCATTCATGTCTTTTCAAACCAGGAAAGTATCTTTAACCTGGGAAGTACCAGAACACAGAGGCCACATGAAGTCTGCAAACAGATCAAGGGGGAAGGGTTCCACTGAATGTCCTGAGAATACAATATAAGGAACGTATCTGTTAATCTAAGTATATTTACTGCCTCAGGTATTCACATATTTACTTTATTTACCAGCATATTTACTAACTCAGGTATTCGCATATTTACTTTATTTACCCGCATGTTAACTTTAGTTGCTAGCACATATCAAATTCAAATATCTTTATTTCATACAATCCTTTGACTTTTGGACATATAATTCCTGTTCTTCTGTTTTTATGGGTATAGGAGTTCAGGGTAAAAATGTCATTGCTACAGATGTTTAGAGAACAAGACACATGCTGAACGTAGGCAGGTATGTTATCTCATTCTTTTTCCCCTTTATTTTCAGCGATGCTGCAATACTGAGTTCACTTTAAAAGTGTACCATGTAGCTCAAACTACGGACTAAAGGTAACTGATTCATCTAAATATCCACTTAGGAGTAAAATGTATAAAAACTTTATACTGTGTTTGGGTTAAATGTGACCCCGTTTCAAGCTTAGGTATGTAAAAAAGTACCTTTTGTTTTTTCTTATTGGAACAAGGCTTCATGATATCCTCAGAAATAGCCATTTTAGTCAATTCTGAAGGACTGTAAGAAAAAAGTGACTTTTCTGTAGCAGACCTGATGCTCATGGACTCATTGCACATTTACATGGACCAGTCAAAGATTCAACCAACTATAGCATTAAGAGCCATGTGGATGGGACTGGTTTTCCAGGGAGGAGTGGGGTGTAAGGTAGAACAGCACATAACATTTAATCCGGTCTTTTTGTCAGTCTCCGTACTATGGTGGAATGATAAATGATAAATGATGAATTAGTCCCTCAAGTGGGAAATTTCCATTGTTATGGCAGAAAGTGAACAGAGCAGCAAAAAACAATTGAATAAAGCTATACACAACAGTATAGTATAAAAAAATACACAATAGAAATAATACCAAAATATAAATATAGACATTAGTGTGTATTATGAAAAGGACTGACTATTATGAAAAGTAAGAACACCCTACTTCCCCATGTCAAACTGTTAGTTAGCCGGGTTAGGTTTTCAGCGCACGGCTAAAACATAAACAAGACTGTAAATAATAAAAGACCACAATAACAAAAGCAGCTCTGACTGAAAAACTTTCAGCTGACGTGTCAGAAACATTGTTACTAGACTGAGATATGATGGAAAATCAAAGCGTGCTGCAAGGTTCGTGCCATCGCAGTGCAGTTTAGGTACTGCACGGTTCCTATACACCTGTGGAAAAAGTGCCTTTCAGTGATTTCCCTGTTCAAACACTCCTGTTCCAACTCTCCTGTTAATCGGAAGGGTTGAGTGAGTGTGTTTCAGGAGCAGAGCCACCAAATGTGTGTTGGACAGGGACCCTGTAATAGGCCAAGTTACACTGTTAGCCAGGTTCAGGGTGCGTGGGGTAGGGAAAAGAAGCCCTTCTTTTTCTATGACTGTTTTCGATTTGCATTTCTGCACCACAAGGTCAGAGATTGCTGGAATTATGAAATAATAAGAACTTCATTCTAACAAAGTCCATCAAAACAAAGCTAGAAATGTTAAAAGATTGTATTTATTGGACTAGATTGTCTAGTTGATTATTTATTTAATTTTATATTATGGTTCCAATCAAACATCTGATCTTAACTCATAAGTTGCTTTCAATTCTTAATTGAGACAAAAATGATGTAGTTGTTTCTCCACAAGGCCCAGTTTGACATTGGTGGAAACAGCCCACATATGAGACTATATCCAGTTGTGTATATATATATATATATATATGTGAAAAAATTCTGACATTAAACCCTGCCAGGTTTTAATGGTGTATGATCGAGTGAAGTTAGTGTTTACACAACTCACATTAGGATTCCCTTCTCTTTCACAGTGGAGAATAAGATTTCTTAGGCAATCAAAACAGTGAGTCATCTGGGACGGTAAATATTGTAGTATGTCCACATTGCAATAGGAAATCATGTTAGATTAAAAATAGATGCCAGTTCCTGCCAAACGGGTGACCCACTGTCAGTGCTACGTTTTTAAAGACGTTTATAATCAGCTTGATGATTGCTGGTAAAAAGGCTCTGAAAGGTCAGTCGTCTTTACGAAAGCTCTTTGGGCTCTTTTCTTCAGCTTGAACTCCACAGGTTCTGAGGTCAGGACACTGGGATGGCCCTGTCAAAACCTTGACTGTGCTTTTGTGATTTTAAGAATAACTCCTCATGCCACGGTTTGGCCCTATATAAGCAATAATACTGCGAGGGGGAAAGTCCAATATTTTACAGTTACATCACACACACTCACTTCTAGATACCCAATTTACCACTTCCAGGAAACTGTCACAGCTGTTGAAATTTCAATATATCAATCAGTGAAACATTGAAAAATCATTTTGTTACTTAACTGTAATCTCCCTTTAAGTGAACTTTTCCATACTTGTGTTCAGCCCAGCAGATTGGTCTCACCCAGGATGCACCATGTCTCTTCCTTCCTATACAAAAAAAACCCCTCTACCCTTCCACCCTCTAAGCAGCTACAGATTTTGACAATATGTGTTTCGCTAGACAGATGGGGATTTTTTAACAGTAGTAATGGGGGAGGTATTTTAACACATACGAATATGACAGTAATAATTATGGAACGATTTGAATCCAGTATGAATCAAACCAGTATGAATGTGTGGACAGACACAATAGTTATGCTGGAAACTTCATATTAATGCTGGCATTTCATATTCAAAGAGACTCTAAAATAAAATACTGTAACAAAATCGTGACTTTCTACTGTCTAATGAGCCCTTCATTCAAAGAAGGTGGAAGAGTAACATACCAAACCCACAGCTGCCGGCAGCTTCGCCCTTCAGTTTATGGATGGCAGCATTACAGGTACGTTTAATTTAGTTTCTTAGATAAAAGTAAAGTGGCCTCTTACATTCACACATAAACACACCACAGCACAGCATACAGTGTGAACAGTGTGAAATTCCTTCGCTGCATTTAACCAGGTGAGGCGGTGTGTGGGGGCAGTACCTTTGTCACGGGTACCTCAGTGGTGCCGCTGGAAGTTCTGGGATTCGAACCCACAACCTTCTGATCACAGGAGCGACTACATAACCACTAGGCCATCAGCTGCTGCGTTATTCATTAGTATTTAAAGAAACAGAAACCCCACTGACTCAGAACAGACTGTTGTTATTAGTCTGTGTTCTGGCCAAATGAGATGGAAATAAGTTCACATCCTTGTGTGCACATTAATGACTGAGCAAGCATTCATGTGCACAGAGGTTTGTTCTTGCTCTCTGCAGAGGATGTGAGGATGTGATAGAGCTTGGTCTCCCTGTGCCGCTATTAAGGAGGTTACAAAAAAACATAAAATATGAAAAACTTGGGCACATTTGATATTTTAGGTTAAATAAATAAGAATGGTGTATTAAAGTGGGATCCCTGTACTCATTTTCACCTAAACATGTCTTTTGACCTTTTGGGGTCCAAAGGTGGTTCTTCAGTGCTTCCAAAGGACCACCTTTATATTGTTATTAAAGCTGAACGCAACTGAAAGTGTCGTCTAAATGTCTTAATGGTTTTACTGTTGGCCCAAGTGGACACAAGTGGGGGTTTAGACTTCTAAAGACTGTCTAAAAGCAAAGATCTGTTTAACTATGAACGCTTAAATTAGAAAACAAATGAATGACATTTATGCATTTTAACTGTAGACACCAGCTCCACATAAAAGGTTAATATTACACGTCCCAATAAAGCTGCTGGTCATGTTATTTCAAGCTTGCTTTTATTATTTAATATTCACTTGCCCTACATCATTGTGCAAAAGTCTTAATCACCTGCGAAAATCATACTGGAAAAACGTTAAGAAGAGCACTGAGTGTTTTTTTCCCGGAACCGAGGAGAAATCAGGAACTGAATCTGTGTTCTCCTCACCAGATCGCAAAATATTACCTACGTTTACAAAAAAAACAAATCATTATATTTTTCACTGCTTTCCAGTTCATTATATTTATTCTATTGTTACTTTTGAAACATACTTTATCACACGCTGAGAAAATGGCTTTAAACTATTTGCACGGGTGTCTAAGACTTTTGCTCAGTTCTGTCCTTGAACCTTGTTGGATTTAAATATTTGGCTGGTGGGCTCCTCCTAACCCAGTAACAAAAGTCCAGTGTCAGGCTCATTCTGTTTCTATTGTAAGAGTGTTTTAAGTGTTGAAGTGATCTGATATATGCAGACTTGAGGCTATAATGCACACTGAGCTGTAGCCCAGGTCATTCTTCTGCAGCGTAAACTTTATGATGGCTTTAAAAAGTGTGGAATAGCAACACGATTGCTTTATCACTCCAAACCTTCCCAACACACAGCATTGTCATTTTACTGCTACGTGCCATAATTGCGATAGCTTTTCTATACATTAAAGGGCAGCTGGAGGTCTGGTGGTTATGGGAGTTGCCCCTGTGATAAGAAGGTTGTGGGTTCAAATCCCAGGACAACTAGCGGCACCACTGAGGTACCCTTGAGTAAGGTACAAGCCCCACACACTGCTCCTCAGGCGCTGTGTTCCTGGTTGCCCTCTGCTTCCCTTGGTGAATGGGGTTAAATGCACTGTTTACAGTCAAATATGGAAGCTAAGCTGCAAAAACAGCCCATTTTCAATTCAGTTTGTGATGTCACAAAACCAACATCTCATTCAGTCTGTTGCAGTTTAGCCCCGCCCATTCATCCGGAGGTTTTAAGGAGTGCATCAGCCCTTGCAGGACCAATCAGAAAAGGTTTATTTACATACATTCATCTTAAAGGCATGAGAACAGAAGCAGCCTGTTTAATACTAAGTAAACAGAGGCTAGAAAATGGTGTAAGAATAAATTATGTTGACGTATGAGTAATAAAAAATGAAATGGGAGGAAAGTGTAAAATATGGGCCATTTAAAAAAACACTGGCCAATCCGTGTCTTTCGTGGTTCAAGAAAATACTTCTGGATTTCATGAAGACCTTGATTCATCAGAGCACCTAGTAACTCACCTGGAGCTGTGATTGGTCAGAAACACTGATTGGTTCGAGTCTGTGATATCAATAATGCAGAGGCCAATATCGCCATGACGATATTTACATATTCATTTACATATTTCTCTCTGAAAAGGACAGTAACCGAACAGACCTAAGAGATAAAGGGAGGTGGGAAAATTTAAAAATAAGGGGAGGTTGGTAATTAGAAATGAGCTATTATACATAATCCATGGGGGTGTAAGGCTGAATGCATGGCTTTCTCTCTTTGTAGAGCAGAGGCACTGTTACACTGGCTTCAGTTAGGGGAGGATGATTTCCTCGAGCCTCCTTTCTCTCCAGTGCATTTATTTAACTTATAAACAATGGATAACAGAAAGTGTGCGTACAGGGAGTCAGTGAGTCAGTCGGATGTCAGTGCTCTCGGATTTCCTTCCACAGAATTGAATCAGTGAAACTGAGGAAGTGTGGCTTAACTTTAAACACCTGCCTTTGTGGTCAAAAGCTCAATATGTTCTACACTTGTGTGCTCAAGTCTACCAAGCCAGTACTGAGTGTGAAAAACCGCCCATAACAGTAACCATAACACAGGCCTGCAGCTCCTGACCACACCTGTCCGGACCCAGCTGTGACTGTAACAGTGCAGAGGTTCCTGGGCTTTAATGAAAGTGTATAAAAAGATGAATGCTGATGTACCTCAGTCTGAAGGTGGCGTAGATGATTCCCTCCATTTCCCATAATCCCGTGTGTCAGGGCAGACGCCGTAAAAATGAAGAAGGGTCCAGCAGCTGGCTAGTGTAGCTTTCCCCCTGTTGGGAAAAAAGTTTGTTAAAAAAAGTGCATTTGTATTATAATTTACAGGCCCTAAGTAACATCTTGGTTTTGTGCCCGCCACCCACATATCCATATCCAAGTAGAATGATATTAGATTTAAAGGGACTGATTATAGGCCCACTGGTGGCTGGGGGAACTGCTGTTCATGACCTTGGTAGGCCCATGCTTATGTAGCCCATAAGCCAGTCCAGCCTTTTAACATTGGAGTGTCTTTCCGTTAACTTCAAATGACTCAAAGTAATCACTGGCATTGATCGGAACTGTAAGCTTTATGTAAGAGCTTTGGTATTTGTGACATCACAAAAACAGCAGTGAATTTATGGATGAATGGAATGTTTTGAAGCTGTTAATTAGGTTTATATTCTACACTAAAATCTTTTGCTTAAAAAAAAAGTAGTTTCCCATGAAATAGAAATCACAAAGAAGACAAAGCCACACAAACATTAACATAAATACACACACACAGTCCCACCGACTCTTTCTGTCTTTCTCTCTCAGACACACACACACACATACACACACACAGCCCCACTACTCTCAGGTTCACAGCCACCACACCCAATGTCCGTTCTGGGGAATTTCTCAGTTATCTTAAAAATAAGACTCTCAGGCTTGTGGTGGGACAGGACAGGTCCTTTATCATGATGAATTTGCCCGACAGCTAAATACCACAAACAATCTCAGCCGGTCACTATAGGGTGTGGTTCTGTTCACACCATGCAAGGTAAGAATTTCATTCTTATTGAAGGAATGTTAAGGGGCAGCAGGAAGTAGAGCTGGCTCAATTAAACCTGAGGAAATGAGTGATTTGAAAAAAAATGTGAAAGGTTTAGTCAGCTTGCTTCCTGCTAGTGCGTTTACCAAAGTGGTTGCAAAGTTATGCCAATGCTAGCGGACAATTTTAGGTGTTTGCTGGGTGTTGCTGTGTGGTTGCTAGGATGCTGCTAGGCTGTTGCTATGGTATCCCATAAGGTTGCTAGGGTGATCTTTGGTGGTTGTTAGGTATTTACTGTGGTATCACTGGCTGTGATATTCCAGGTGTGTGTGTGTGTGTGTGTGTGTGTGTGTGTGTGTGTGTGTGTCTCATTTTGTATGTGGTGTATTAGTGTGTACATTTAATTCTGTATGGGTGAGTATGAGAGTGTGATGATATAACCGATATGAAGGTTGTATCTTTTCAGAAATTGTCATGACAGCATGTGGCATCTGCAGTTGCATGTTTAAGGCAGGGTTACATCAATGTGGTGCACGCAGTGTACATGTGTGAGAGAGAGTGAGTGTGTGTGTGTGTGTGTGTGTGTGTGTAGCCCTGCAGCTGTTCTGCACTCAAGATATAAGATTCAAGATTCTTTATTTGTCACATGCATAGTCATTCAGGTACAACACGCAGTGAAATGTATCCTGAACCGCTCCTTTTGACTGTGCAAACATTATAGACAATAAGTACATTTTAATTTAAAAATCTGGAATTTTCTGAAACATAAAATAAAATGAAGAAATAAGTACAAGTAAAGTAGATATAAGTCTAAATGTAAGTACAATTTAACATTTTAAACACAATCTGAAATTTTCTAAAACCCAAATCTAAAAGTAAATAAACAAGGAGCACCACAAGTTTGAGATAAAAATGTAAGCTAATAAAATTTGAGGTTTTAATATGTAATTATATAAATGTAGCAGCAGTGTGTACAAGGTGCAAATGGAATGTTAAAGTGCATTGTGCCATACTAGCACATGTCACATCCCCCCATGACTTCCCAAGGATAGCAGGCGCTTAGGCAGACATTCATAGCTGTAATCATTTTTATTTATAAACCGAACAAAAGGCACCAAAAACTCTACGATTTTCAAAACACCAAGGAGTCTGGGGACACATACACGTCAGGGTAATGCTGACGGTGGACCAACAACTCAGGTCCACCCAAACTGAACTTAAATAATAGACATAATCACTCCTGAGCACACAGGCAGCTGAAACTAATATCAAAAATAAACTCAAGCCCAGTGTGCTCAGGATATCAAAATAAAACTTCAACACACAAAACCAAAATTAAACAAAGGGCGGCCTCTGGTGGCCACTGACGGGACCTGACAGCACAGCAATGTAAAACTGAGTAATGTGAGCAGAGTAATTTAACAGAGTGACCAGAGTAATGTAAACAGAGTGAGCAGAGTAATATAAACAGTAGTGTAGCAGCATGTGATGTAATAATAAATCGGATGTGATATGAAGTATGACAGTTCTTAAATATGGAAATGAATATGAGTCCCTTATGGTAATGATATGGTAATGCCATCAGGGGAGTGGGGGCATGCTCTGATTCAGGACTCGAATGGCCTGAGGATAGAAGCTCCTCTTGAGCCTCTCTGTTTTGGCCCTGATGGTGCGGAACCTTCTGCCTGATTGCAGAAGTTGAAACAGTCCATTACTGGGGCATGACGAGTCCTTTAATGTCCGAGCTGCTCTGGACCAACATCTCCTGGTGTGAATGTCGTGCAGGGAAGGGAGAACAGACCTGCAGCAGCATTCTGCCGCAAGGATCACTCTCTGAAGAGCTTTACGGTCCTGAATACAGCTGTTCCCATACCAGGATGTGATGTTCTGTGTGAGGATGCTCTCCACAGCGCCTGAATAGAAAGTCCCGAGGATCACTGGAGAGACCCCGAACTTCCTCAGTTGTCGGAGGTGGTACAGGCGCTGCCTAGCCTTTTTGGACTGGACCTGAATGTGAGCAGTCCACGTTAGGTCTGAGGAGATGAAGGACAGCACCCTCTCCACTGAAGCTCCGTTGATGACGAGGGGCTCGTAGTCTCGCTGCTGTCTCCTTCTGAAGTCCACCGCCAGCTCCTTGGTCTTGCAGACGTTCAGCTGGAGGCGGTTGTCCTGACACCATGATGCCAGGTTCTTCACCTCGTCCATGTAGGCCGTCTCATCACTGTTGGAGATGAGGCCCAACACCACTGTGTTCACAGCAAACTTTACAATCGTGTTAGAGCTATGAGTGGCCACACAGTCCGAGGTGTAGAGGGAGTACAGCAGGGGCGAGAGTACGCACCCCTGTGGTTCTCCAATATTGGTAGTGATGCTATCAGAGACACACCTACCCACCCTCACCACCTGAGATCTACCAGTGAGGAAGTCCAGCACCCATGCACACACATGGC
>JBBPCX010069203.1:0-11542 GCA_037974365.1 Hydrocynus forskahlii
TATCGTTGTAAATAAAAACCTGCCTTATGGAGATCCGCGCCTGCGCCTACCTCTCTCCTTCCCAGTCCGGACCGAATCCCGTGACACCACACTAATGCGGAAACTGTAGATATCCTTCGCATTTCTTTTGCTTTTGTGACATACGGGCCTTGTCCGCCACACCCCCTCGGGATGTCACAGCTTTTTTCGTGGCAATATATAATTTTGCATGCATCTTAGTGCTAAATTATTAAGAAAAACATAATTTACTAAATTTATAATATAAATATTAACGTAAATACAGATTCATTTCCATATAAAAAACAGCTATAAAATGTTTTGGTACTGTGAAGACAAACACAAAGAAAGTGCGTCTTGGGATGGTGAAATACCGCTGTGCTCAGAGGCGGAAGGTTTGAAAGTAGCCAAGCTGAGAACGCTATTTGCTGCTGACAGGCTGCTGCCCTCTGATGCAGCTGCAGTCCAGAATTTCCCCCGTGGAGTGTGTTGAGTGTTTTCATGTTTTTCGTTTTGTTCTTCTTAAAGCCCTGTATTTTATTTAATGAGCTATTAAGTGATGAAACAGTTAACAAGTTCTTTTAAAGTTAAAAGAGAGTCTAGAATTTGTCTCATCACCACACAACCACTAGGATATTAGGCATGCACTGTTACATATTCTTTCATCTAATAAAGGAAACTTGTTTTATTTGACATATTTTCATTTATAGTTGTTCACTCTACAACTTTCCAAGAATAAAAAGCTGCAATTTATAAAATAAATAGATCATAGTTAAAAACCTGTGGGGTGCAAAAACTTTTGACCATTAGTGTAGCTTTGTGGGATGTGTCATGGTAATGTTATCAAAGTGACAGTGATAGTCCATTTCGGTGTGTGTGTGTGTGGGCGTGTGTATGTGTGTGTACCTGTTGTCCAGCTGGGGTGTGTATGAGAGCAGGTATTGAGGGCCCCTTTGTGCACTCTCTCTGTTCAGGGCCCCCCATGGTCCCTCCTGCGCACAGCTGCAGACTGCAGTGGAGGAACTGGATGGAGTTATTAAAGACCGGCCGCAGGACGAAGCTGAACCTCAGCCGGGGTTCACGCCTTCTCCTGTTC
Organism: Hydrocynus forskahlii; assembly: GCA_037974365.1. Classification (NCBI taxonomy): domain Eukaryota; kingdom Metazoa; phylum Chordata; class Actinopteri; order Characiformes; family Alestidae; genus Hydrocynus; species Hydrocynus forskahlii. The sequence continues at coordinate 1,094 of JBBPCX010069203.1, forward strand.
TCTCCATCCTCCTCTCCTACCACACCTAGCATTCTCTTCTCTGCCCTTCTGGATGCACCCTCTCTGGATTTCTGCTTCAGCTGCTTTTTTCCCCCATGTTTGTCCCTCTTTTCGTCCTCTTCTTTGTCCCTCATTGTTACTCTGCCTTCATCTCGACTCAAGCCCTTTCTAGGTCCATATGCCTCTCTCTCCTCAGCCTCGTCCTTCTCCTCTTTCTCTTCCTCTAGTTCATCTCTTCCCATTCCCTCGTCATTCTCGTCCTCTCTCTCCTCCTCCTCCTCGTCTCTTGCTCTCTCCTCTCTTGATCGGCCCTCCAACCTAAAGGACGGGTCAGCTGGGCAGAAGTCTTGGACTACCGGCCAGCTTGTGTAAGTGCGAGGATCAGAGAGAGGAGAGACGACGCATGAGATCAGCTGTAACCGACCACCCAGGGCACTATTACCCACGATCTGAGAAAGAGAGAGAGAGAGAGAGAAAGAGAGAGAGAGAGATAGAATGATTATCACCATTTTATAGTCTCTAGTAACACTTCACTTATTCACAATCAAATTATTGATTTTAAAGAGACAAATCATGTCAATATGCACAATGTATGAATGGAATGTTAAAGTGCATTGTGCCATATTAGCACAGCAATGTAAATCAGAGCAATGCAAGCTGAGTAATGTAACAAAGTATTGCTAAAAAAATATGTTCCTCTTCAATGGACGACCAGTCGTTCAAAAGAGACACACCTTGGTGTGTCTTGCCATTTCCTGAGTGAAGATTGGAAGATGAAGAGCTTCATCCTTGACACCATGCCTCTTGAGGAGAGGCATACTGGTGCTAATATAATGACATGGATGGAAGAGGTGTTAACAAAGTTTGACATCTTGCCTCCCAAAATTAAAGCAGTAGTTCATGACAGTGGTTCCAATATTCAATTCAATTCAATTCAATTTTATTTTTATAGTGCTTTTTACAACCAGGTTGTAACAAAGCAGCTTTACAAAGTCCAGGTCCGAGCCCCTAGTGCGTAAGCCAAAGGCGACATATGGTGGCAGCAATGCGACTGCTTGAAGAAAAACATGGATGGGCCTCTATCCGCTGTGCTGGACACACACTCCAGCTCATAGTCAATACTGCTCTCAAAGAAACCACCATCAGCAGAGCACTAGGTGCTGATAGGCAGCTAGTGGAGCACTTTAAGAGAAGCGAGCTGGCTAGTACAAAGCTAAAGATGAAACAGGAGCAAATTTATGTGAAGAAAAATACACTGATCCAAGATGTCTGTGCAAGATGGAATAGGACATTCCACATGATAGAGAGACTCCTCGAACAGCGCTGGCCTCTCACTGCCATTCTTTCAGATCCTGAGGTAACTCCCAGGGGTAAACACACTTTGACTTGAAGCCAGAGCAGTGGGCGCTGCTTCAAGAACTGAAGCAAGGGTTGGCGCCTTTTGAGACTGCTCCTGTTTACCTTAGTGGACAGCAGTACACAACCATTTCAGTCTTCCACAGGTTGTCAAAGGGCTGACACGGGCTGTACACCAAAGCCAATTTGAGATGAGCTCAGGAAAATCTTTCATTGCCAGTGCAGAAAAAGGGATAACACAGAGATGGGGGAGTATCTCAGCAGAGAAAGAAAACCCAGTTATTCTCGCAGCTGCCTTGGACCCCAAATACAGCAAGCTGAAGTTTTTGGCTCCTGAACATGTCATCGGAGTGCAGGGGACTGTTGAAGTGCTTGCTGTCAAAGAAGCAAATGCTGAGACACATGGGCATGCAAAGCTGCAGGCGGCCAATGTTTCAGGTAGAACTGAAAAGACTGCTCTGGACACCCTCCTTGCGTCTGACACAGACAGTGAAAATGAGGAAGAAGCATCTGAGGAGGACCAAGAGGTCCAAGTTGTGAGAAGTGAAGTTCAGCTGTACTTTGGAGAGGCCACAGTCTCTAAAAATGATGATCCTCTCAAATGGTGGAGCAAAAATGAGGGACATTTCCCCACACTATCAAAGCTAGCTAAATCTTTTGTGTGCATCCCTGCAACCTCCACCCCATCGGATCAGATCTTCTCCGCAGCAGGGAACATCTTCTCTCAAAAGAGAGCAAGCCCTTCTCCAGGACATGTAGAAAAGCTAACTTTCCTAGCTATGAACAAAAGTCTTGTGTAGATTGGGACTATATACAGTCAGAGTGTAGTAAAGTTGAATATAGTTGTGAGCACTGAGCACAAAATGCACTTTTGTTATATTTGAGTGAGACCAAAACTTTATTTTTGTGGATAATTTCTCATTTCAGGTGCCTAATGTTACCTCGTTTGTTTTTGTACGATTCAATTCTTAAACCCTCTGGAGTCTTAGGGTAAACTGAGGGATTCTGGTGATTGTGGCATGCTCTGACATTTGTGTAAATTTAACCAACTTAACATATCTGGATTCCAAAGTGTTTCATATTTTTGTTATCAGCACAAACTTAGCTACAATAATATTACAGGAGTAACTTCATGCAGCGAGACCATCCTCCTTGACCTCTCTGCTGCTCTCCAACCTTGGGATCTCAGGCACAACCTGGCACTGGTTTGCATCCTACCTCGATGACCGGAGGTACCAGGTAGCATGGCAGGGCACCCAGTCTGCTCCACGAAGATTATCCACTGGTGTTCCACAGGGCTCGGTCCTAGGACCACTTCTCTTTGGTTCTCTTGGGGAGGTAACTGCCTTACATGGCTTTTCCTACCACTTTTATGCTGATGACACACAACTCATTCTCTCCTTTCCTTCCAGTGACAACCAGGCCTCTACCCGCATCTCAGACTCCTCTTGGGTGGCGGCCCACTACCTCAAGCTGAACCCCAGCAAGACTGAGTTCCTCTTCATCAAAGGAAGTCCTTCACCAAGCCACAATCTCATCGTTTCTGTTGGGAACTTGGTCATTGTCCCTTTTAAGAAGGTAAGAAATCTTGGAGTTACTGTAGATGAAGATCTGTCTTTCTCGCTGCAGGTTGACCAGACCTCCAGAACATGCAGATACCTTCTCTACAACTTCAGAAGAATCTGACCCTTTCTCACCACGAAAGCTACACAGATTCTCGTCAAGACTCTGGTCATCTCTAAACTGGACTACTTCAGAATTCAGAATTCAGAATGCAGCCGCAGAGTTAGTCTTCAACGTTCCAGGTCAGTTCACGCACACCACATCCTTTTTAAGGAACCTTCACTGGCTCCCTGTGGCTGCTCGCATTCAGTTCAAGTCTGTAACTCTTGCTTTCAAAACCAAGAATGGACTTGCACCCCCATACATAACAGCATTGATCAAACAACGTATCTCTTCTTGTCCTCTCAGGGCTTCAAGCACGACTTGTCTTGAGCTTCCACTGCTCAAAAGAAGAGGGAGACATGCATCAAGACTGTTCTCAGTCTCGGCCCCTCAGTGGTGGAACGAACTCCCTCTTCCTATCAGATCTGCAGAGTCCCTCCCAAGCTTCGCCTGAAGACCCACCTCTTCAAGGAGCACCTTGGTGACTAACTATGTCTCTAATTTTGCTTGCTTACTACTCAAAAAAACCCTTACCCCATCCCTTCCTAACTTTGTCTTAACTTCTGACTTTCTTTGACAGGTGTTGTTTAGGTATGATTTGACAGGTGTTGTTTAGGTGTACTGAGCGTGCAGTATCTTGGTTGAATGGTGGATGTTGACTTAAGTTTGGCTTTACACTGCACACAGTCCAGCCCCCTGCTAAGTAACAGCCATTTGTAATCAAGCGGCGTGGCCAATTAGCATATCTCATGCTGTTTGTAAAAGCAACATTTAGATTTAGATTTAACATTTAGATTTAGATTTAACATTTAGATTTAAGATTTAACATTTAGATTTAGATTTAACATTTCCATTTAGATTTAACATTTAGATTTAACATTTAACATTTAGATTTCAATTTAACATTTACATTTAACATTTAACATGTACGCAGCAAGAAAATGTACCAAAACGTAACACTGTTTTTTAGCTCTAAACGTGAAAATTGTGTGAACAATGCGCTAAATTATGAAAAAAAATTATGTTTTTATAAACGGCACCCCATAGCGCATGATGTAATAAAATATCCGATATGATGTGGAATATGACAGTGAATGTTCTGAAATATGACAATGAATATGATATGAGGCCCTGTTTCAGTCCCTTATGGTAATGCTATGGTAATGCTATGAGGGGAGTGGGGGCATGTTCTGATTCAGGACTCGAATGGCCTGAGGATAGAAGCGGAACCTTCTGCCTGATTGCAGAATTTGAAACAGTCCGTTACTGGGGTGGGACGAGTCTTTTAATATCTGAACTGCTCTGGACCAACATCTCCTGGTGTAAATGTCCTGTGGGGGCTGCCGCCCTGTCTGGGGTGAGTCCCTGCCTCGTGCCCGCAGACCCTGGGATAGGCTCTGGGTATCCGCGACCCTAATAAGGATTAAGCGGTAACAGATATTGAATTAATAACTAAGAATTTGTCAAGTCACATAAATCCCTCTGCTTTTTGTATAATGGGTCAGGATAATTAACCCAAAATTGTGCCAAAATTGTATTAAATCCAAAGAAAAGCAAAAATTTTGAGAATTGTCTTAGCCTCCCAATGTCCAGATCTTTCTCCCATTGTGCTGCATGGGACAAGCTAGACCAACAAGTTTAAAAGGAGCGTCCAGCAAATGAAAAAGAACTGTTTGCAAGCTTGAAAAGATGCTTGAAAAGGATTTAGACACATGTTATTTCCAGTTACATTTAAGTTTTTTTTACTTTTCTAGTACTAAAATTTTGAAAGAGCAGCATATTGCTGGACTGGTGCAGTAAGTGAAAGTGAAGTGAAAGTGACCATTCTGTCATACGTGAACACACCACAGTGTGAACAGCACTATTTCTCTGCATTTAACCCATTCACCAAGTGAAGCAGAGGGCAGCCAGGAACACTGCGCTCGGTGAGCAGTGTGTGGGGACGGTACCTTGCTCAGGGTACCTCTGAGGTGCTTAGGAGGGTACCTCAGTGGTTCAGGAGGTCCTCAGTAGGAGCTGCTGCCACCACCAAAAGCAAGGAGATGGGGGTGGATTTCAGAAGATCTAGGCCACTCCATCTGCCAGTTTCCATTCAAGGGCAAGGACATTGAGGTGGTGACCTCCTACAAATACCCGGGGGTCATACTGGATGATAAACTGGACTGGTCTATGAACACCGATGCCCTCTACAAGAAGGGACAGAGCCGCATCTTCTTCCTGCAGAGGCTGAGGTCCTTTGATGTGTGTGATGAGATGTTGCACATATTTTATCACACAATGATAGCCAGTGTCTTCTTTTATGCTGCTGTATGTTTCTTTAACTTTTGAAATGAGAGGGTTTTATAATGAAATCAGAAAATTGTAGCAGCAAATTCTAGGAATTCTGTTCATGCTCAGAGTTCACAGAACGGTTATCACAGAACGGTTATCACATCACAAACTGTTCTATTTGGGACAATTCTGAAGGCCGTACCATCTTTTAAGTCTTGGAGAGAAACTGTATTAGCTCGGCGCCAGATATCAAAAACATAGGCTCTGAACAGGACATGATAATCAGTATTATCAGGACATGATAATCACATGTTGCGACTCTTTCTAAACTAAAGAAGGAGTTGCAACTAAACTAAAGAAGGAGTCTTTAGTTCTTAACTAAAGAAGCAAAATTTGAACTCTAGACGTGTTGTACAAACAATGAACAGAAAAAAGGGGAAAAGTGGTCTTTTATTTTTTTCCATGGCTGTATGTTTAGTACTTTTATGTGACGTTGCTTCTGTCTGGAGTTTTGACTGGCGTATAGCCTGCATGTAGTATTATTCTACAGCATATGCAAAATTCATGAGCAAAAGTCTAGAGCCACCCCTTTTTCCATCATATTTAGTTTCCAAAGAGTCAGACTTTCTTGTATTGTTAATGTAGTCTTGAGGAACAGTTCTCCAGCCTTCCTGATAGACTTTCAAAGACTGTAATTTTCAGTCCAATTTCAGAGGAATGTTTTTTGTTTGTTAATCATTCAAGCATAACAAAGCACATCTAACTTAAGGCCTGAACCAGTGAAAAAACAGGTGCAGATGATTCCAAATGTTCAGGCCTGTGATTAGTATACTGGTGGTGCTGAATGTAGAGTGGTTGGAACACCTTTATCTAGGCACCTTCTATCTTTAGGGACTTTGCAGCCTGTAACAGTAAAACATTTGTTCCCCCTTTCTTTCATTTGATCTACTCAATATGCAAAAATAAGACAGTTTGACCAGAATAAAACAGTATTTTTGCACCAACAAGGTGATTCAAAGCAAAATACAAAAGAAATGAAGAAACTGGGGAAAAGGCTGTTGGTGGAGGAAGAATGAAACCGACCTCAGCGTAAACTCGGCTATTAGCAGTGATCACACAGGGCCCCACGGCTCTCCGCTCAAACTCCTCACTCACAAACAGCTGCATGGAGAGAAGCGGTGCGCTGTGAGGAGTGATGAACCACAGAGGGGCCGTAGCCGGACTGTGCCACAGTGTCCTCGCTGGACTGGAGGAGCTCAGCTGGGGTGCACTAGAAGGAGTAGGAAACGGAGCGGCACAGCTGAACTGAGGGAAGCAATAAAGAGAGACCTGTTAGAATGATGCACAAACAAGCAGATACGCGCACACACACACACACACACACACACACACACACACACACACACACACACACACACACACATACTTAGCTGGTACATGGAGTCAAATGTAATTGCCATATGTTCTATATGTAGTAACCTAAATGCCCTGGGTACCTGTAAATATGTGTGTGTGTGTGTGTGTGTAAATGTATGTATATGTAAAAAATATGTCCCATCTGTATTTTATGTATGTATCTATATGTAATAATAATGTCTCACATGTATGTCTATTTTTACTGTAGAAACAAAAACTCATCTCTCCAAAATAGAAACTTTGCTGGAATCACAGAACGTAACTCAAAAAGAGTTCTATCCATCATGAAATTTTAACACAATGTTATGGGCAATTGTTTTTTACTTTAAATTATTATTATTTTTTTCCAACTTTGTTTATTAGAAAGAAAAATATACCAAGTGACATTCCACAGCACATATCACATTTTTTCAATTATTAATGTGAACATAAAATAAGACATAAATGATTTAAAAAAAACCAAAAAAAACATCCCACCCTACAACCCACCCCGCCTCCCACCCCGCAACCCCCCCACCACCCACCCCACCCTGGTTCTGTCTGGTCGAGGTGCAGCCAAGGAGACCTATGCAAAGTATATAAATATATATAAATATATATGTGTAAAAGGTGTTAAATGTAATTATACCTAGGTGAAAGATAGTTGGAGGCTGATTAGTCAGGTAACACTGGCAGTTCAGTAAAATAAGAAATAAAAGGTTGCCATTTCTGATAGAACCTAGCAGTAGAGCCTCTCAGAGTATACTTAATCTTTTCTAATTTTAAAAGTGACATGGTTTGAGTAAGCCACTGTGAAATGACAGGGGCCCTAGCAGATTTCCAGCAAAATAAGATTGTACGTCTTGCTATTAAGGACACAAAGGCAATAACATCACGTTGCACAGAAGTGAGTGGAATTGAGTCACCAATAACCCCAAAAATTGCTATCAATGGGCAAGGGTGTATATTCGAGCCAAATACTTTAGACATGATCTCCAAAAAAGACAACCAAAAAGTACTCAGTTTTGGACACAGAAAAAACATGAGTCAAATGACACGGGGAGCCATGACATTTATCGCACTCATCAGATACCTCGGTATATAGTGGAAAGACGTGCTTTGGACAGGTGAACCCTATATAAAATTTTAAATTGTATCAATCTGAGTCGAGCACAGGAAGTAGTAGTTCTTATGTTATCAACAGTCGCTTCCCAGTTATCTTCAGATAGATCCAGACCTAATTCACTTTCCCAGGTTAACTTTATTTTGGTGAGTGAAAGAGTATTCAATGATAAGAGAGAGCTGTAAACTTTCGAGATCACTCCTTTAGCATAAGCATTCGTTGAGAGCAAGTTTTCCCAGGCCTGCTTTGGAGCGATTAGAGGAAAACTCCTGAATGTTTTGGAGACGAAATTACGGATTTGGAGACGAAATTACGGATTTGAAAGTAGCGGAACATGTTGGTCACAGGTAAGTCGTAGGTAGCAGATAGGTTAGAAAAGGACTCAAATACCCCATCTACAAATAAATCTCTTACAGATGTAATGCCTTTATCATGCCATAAACTGAATGTCGAATCCAGAAGTGAAGGGGGAAAGAGATGATTGTTCTTTATCAGGATACTAGCTGAACCAGAGCTAAATTTGAAACAACGTTTGAACTGAGACCATATCTCAAGAGAGTTCAAGACCACAGGGTTATTTGTATACTGGGCAGGTCTAAATTGGTAGTGCTGAATAGAGTAAAGCCAGGAGTGAAGAGGATTTACAAGAGGATAGCCCAAATTGGCACCAAGGGGCACTAACAGATGAAACCCACTGGCATAGTTTTTGAATATGGGCAGCCCAGTAGTAGAAGTGAATATTCGGTAAAGCCAAGCCTCCACTAAGTTTACAATTCTGCAAAAGACTTTTACGAATTCTGGGAGCTTTGCCCCCCAAATTATTTTTAAAATTATTTTAAAAAGAGATACAAGGAGATTCAAGGTGTAGTTCTGATAGCAATGTTATGTAGGTATTTATATGTAATATATGTAATATATATACTTTTGCACATATTGTCCCATCCCTGCCGCCTCTGGGATTTCCAATGATTACCTGCTTTTTTCCCTCGTGTTTCCAGGTGTCTCGTGTTGTTTGTTTATTCAGTGTTTAGTGTTTGTATTTTGTGATTGGTCCTCGTGTTCATGCCTTTCCTTTAAAGGCCCAGCTGATCCAGAAGTCGGCATGCGGTCACCAGCATGCATTCCCACATGTCCCAGTCATGTTACATGGAGCTCTGTTATGCAGGTTAGACAAGAACTGTGGTCTCTTCTGTGAGAAAAGGTGAAACTCATCTCAAGCAGTCCGGTGGAGGTTTGACTTAGCCATGTGTGTGTGTGTGTCCTGTTCACTAGAGTAACCAGCGAGGATGAAGCACCTGTAGGCTGGATTCACCCGTAGAGGTTCTAAATAAGAAGAAAAGCCTCTGACCCTTGTGTACCTCGTGGCTCCTGGACTGGAGCAACCCAAGCATTGGGACCGTGTCACTGGGACAGAGGTCCTTTTCGGTGCTGAACGGGTCCCCTCATTGTGACTCAGAGAGTCTCTTGTGTTTTGTTCTGCCAAGTCTGTCGCTATTAAGTGACTGTTTGCCTGCTTTATTCAAATTAAAGACAGTTTGAGTTCTGTTAACGCCTGCGTTCCGCTGCCAAGAGAGGAGGATCCCCAGCTACTGCAACTCTTAGAGAGTAATCAAGCCCAGCTAAACCAGCTGGCGAGGGCCATAACAGAACTGGCACTGGATCAGCGTTGAGGGCCACTGCCAGCTCCAGTTCCTGCAACCCCACATACAGCTCCAGCTCCTGCAGCCTGCACATGGGTTTACAATATTCCTGCCACAAGGCACCCTGGAGCCCAGAACCCTGTGTGTAGCTGCGATTAACCGTAAACATTGGTGGCCAAACATCCAGTCAGACGTAGAATACGTCATCCGTTCATGTTCTGTATGTATGGTCACCAAGCTACCTAGAGAGTTGCCTGCCAGTTCCTTGGAGACCGTGGTCCCACATGGCTGTGGACTTTGTCATGGATCCAGGGATTACACTACCATCTTGGTGGTCATTGACTGGTTCTCTTGGCTAGGCGATGTATGTCCAAAACTCTTTGCTCCACTCCGCTACCGGTCTAACGCCCTTCAAATGTGTGCTGGGGCATCAACCGCTGCTTTGTTCATTGGATGCTGAGCCCACTGACCTTCATGAAATGGATGGGTGGTTTAGGAGGGCAGAGCAGGTGTGGGAGGCAGAATGGTTCGGAGGTTCAAGGGACAAGCCAACCGGACTGACGATTGGGTATGGCTATCCACACAGGACATCCATTTATATGTTCCGAGCAAAAAACGATTTTCTCTCCTTAGGCCAGCAGTTCCAGGACTGATGGATGAGGGGGAGATTAATTCTGTGCTCCCTGTGTACGGGAGCTGCTTGACTCCCAGAGGAGATGAGGTCGCATTCAGTATTTGGTGGAATGGGAGTTTTAAGGCCCAGAGGAGAGGTGAGGAGTCCCGGCCATGGACATTCACAGTCAATAATTGACGCACCGCCTGGCTCCCTGTCCTCATGGGCGCCCTCCCAGTCAGCAATCACGTCCTAGGAGGCTGGGTTGCACTGGGTGGCCTCGCTGAACTCCGGGAGTGGCGGTGGTTCTGGGGGGGGGGGGGGTCTGTCATGGTATGTCCCGGCATGTAAGGTGTTTGCGTTGCTCTTTACTCCACCTGCCTCCT
>JBBPCX010069204.1:0-11539 GCA_037974365.1 Hydrocynus forskahlii
AATGGGCACAAATTCCCACAGAAACTCCAAAATCCTTTGGAAAGCCTTCCAAGAAGAGTGGAAGCTGTTATATGAATGCAGTGTCATTAAAGTCCTGGTTGGTGTAATGGTCAGGTGTCCCAATACTTTTGTCCATATATGTATGTCTAGTGGGGAACATTGCACACAGCTGAATTCCAAATGGCTTTTGCTTAGACATGTTATGCTCTTTTTGGGTGCAAGGACAACTATTTTAAGGCCTATGTTGTGCACTGCATAAGCAGGGAGCCATCTGAGATTTGGCCAAATCTACTCCACTTCACCATGCACTAAATACTTACTTAGGCAAGGGTGCAGTTTTGCTGTATTCACCTAACATTAGTTACACATTTGTTTTGGATGTCACTTGTTATTGCAAGAAATATGTGCAAGACCACAAATTTAATTCGTTTATTTCAGTGGTAGAACCAAACACACAGATACACTAATACTATATACTATGTACTATGCATTTTCACTGAAAACTCTCAGCTTGTTATCCAAAGTACAGCAACATACTGCAATAAATGAGCACATTTACAACTAGAGGGCACTGTTGGTATAAGAACTGTTGACTGACTTGGGCCTCTGAACTGCTAGAGCTGATCAGGTGTCCAGGTTTAGTATCACCATGATGTTCTTGAAGGAGCTTAGGACCAGCAGGTCACCTAAGAAGGGTGAACTAGTCCAGGCTAGAAACAGAACAGGTCTAAGCCCCAGTGGCTATGCCAATATCCACTTTGGTGTTGCTCAGAGTGGACATAAGCATGCAAGTATTGTTTTGTCTTTTCAGGTCTTTATTTTTTAATTTAATTTTATTATTTGAATTACATGCAGCTGTTGAATTACATGCAGCTGTTGGAGCCTCAAAACACCAAGACCATAATCGGTTTCTGACCACAGTACCTGTTACTGGTGCCCAGAACTGACTACAAGAGTTTCAGATAATTGTCATTTTTTCCTGTTGCAAAAACTCGAAACATGTGCTGTCGAATGTAAAGTTTTAAATAAAACAAAATTATATTACAAGTCAAAACGTACAAATCAGTTCCTACAATGTTTTTTTTTCTAAATTAATTCTTGTACTCTTGGAAGCAAAAATATGATCAGGGTGGGTGGGGTGTAGGTAACGCAGGAATGTTGTTCAGGCCGGTGAGGACTCAAACAAGTCTTCAATGCCCCAGGACAGCACCTTTTCCATTTTTAACACATGTCTAGGGGGTCCTGGCCTATAGCCCTTAAATGTTTAGAAAGACCCCTGCAGTCTAAAGCCTCCTAACAGCAGACCCCTCTCCTTGACAATTTTACAGCTGTGATTTCATGGTTAACTACCTACAGTGTGAAGGGCTGGGCTTCAGTGTTTTGGAGATTCTGCGGGAATTTGTGCCCATTCGTTCTGAAGAGCATTTATGAGGTCAGGTGCTGATATGTTGGACGAGAAGGTCTGAATCACAATCTCTGTTCCAGTTCATCCCAAAGGTGCTGGATGAGGTTGAGGTCAGGACTCTGTGTGGCCAGTCAAGTTCTTCCACACTGAACTCCTCCAGCCACGTCTTTATGGAGCTCGCTTTGTGCACTGGGACACAGTCATGCTGGAGTAGAAAAGGTTCTTCCCCAAACTGTGTCCACAAAGTTGGAAGCATGGCTTTGTGCAAAATGTCTTAGACTGACCCAGAAAAACCTGAAAAATTTTGACCAACTGTGGACCGTCCGTAGTGGGCGGATTCAAGACATAACAAAACTGCAGTGAAATGTATCACCACTAGAGGGAGCCAGACTATCATGAAACAAACTGGAAGAAACTCTCTTTCTCTGTCGCTCTCTTTCCAAATTAATTCGTTAAATTTTAGCAGCTACTGCACACTAAGAGCTACAGAAAACCCCAAAACAGCCTTCTGTTAAATAAATAGAAAAAATAAGTCCCCAGTCAAAACAAAACAAATGTCCAAAATAAGATATTTTCCATCACACAATTCGAAGTAATTTTACTGTAGAGTAAAATAGTACAGGAAGCCAAAGTCATCAAATAAAATTAATCATCAAAGCAGTCAGTTTCAGGGTATAAAATTATATTTTAAAGGAGTAGCTTTAATATAACAAAAATCTCTCTCTCTCCACATCAGCACATTGTGGCACATTTGATATTTTATGTTTTATTTTTTCCTATAGGGGTTTAATTAATTATCCAAGTTATGAAATCTTTTAGTATGTTTTCAGTTAGATTTTATGTAGAATTTTGACAATTCTGAATTTCCCAAAATTCTTCATTTCTGCATGTTATATTTAAAGGTATAATAGGAGTTCCTCAAAATGTTCTTGTCACATCTGGGCCGCTTAGGTTACGTCCCCAGCAGCCTTCGTCACAATAGTACTAGTACACAAGTCCAGTCCCTTCAGAAGCGACGTCATGGTTTGTTTATGTCTGAGCACGGTGCCGGGCAGCTAAGTTGTTTCAGTTTAGTTCTCTCCTTGCTCAGGCCCCGCACTGACTACCGGGGACTCTATGCGGTCATGGTGAAGTATCCTGACCCTCTTCCGCTCATCCCGCCTGCCACTGAACAACTGCGCAGGATGAGCATTTACATCAGGCTCGACCTGCGGAGTGCATACAACCTTGTGCTCATACAGGCAGCCGACGAATGGAAGACTGCTTTCAGTACCACATCCAGGCATTACCATTATCACGTAATGCCATATGGCTTAGCTAACGCTCTGTCCTTCTTTCAAGCCTTTATGAATGATGTCTTTAGGGAAATGTTGCATAAATTGTTATAGTTTATTTGGGCGATATCTTAATCTATTCAAAATCCTTATCAGAACACGTCTCGCACGTGTGTCAAGCCCTTCGTCAAACCCTTTTTACTCAGTTCCAACTCACCATTACTTATAGGCAAAGTTCTAAGAATGGGGAAGTGGACACTCTTTCGCGACGTTTCCCCACTCCCCAGGACCTTACAGATCCTAAACCCATAATTCCGACAGCTCTCATAGTCACACCCATCATATGGGACCACAACACACAGATAGAACACAGTAACGCGTTAAACCCTGTTACCCGGTCATGCCCGGCAGCCAGGGTGTTCGTGCTTGAGCCTCTGAGGGGCAGAGTGATTGAATGGGCTCATACGACCCCTGCCACCGGACATCCTGGGGTTCAGAGGACTGTTGAGGTGCTCCGCCATAAGTATTGGTGGCCTACGATCTGGGCAGATGTGGAGCGGGCTGTGAAGTCCTATTCCACTTGCGCAGTGACCAAGGTCCCCCGTCAGTTACCTGCCGGTAAACTATTGCCCCTGTTGGTTCCACAGAGTCTGTGGCCCCACATCGCTGTGGACTTTGGGATGGATCTCTTGGAATCAAAAGGGTACACCACTGTCGTGAACTGGTTTTCGAAGGGGGTCCGGTTCCTGCCCTACAAGTAGCTGAGGCGCTCTTCCAGTCTGTGTTCTTGCCCTACAGCATCCCGGTGAACATTCTGTCCGACCGAGGCCCCCAATTCATGTCCCGAGTTTGGGCCGTGTTCTTTAAAAAGCTGGGGGCCACTGTGAGCCAGACCTCGGGCTACCACCCCGAGTCAAATGGTCAGGCCGAACAGTTGGTGCAGAAATTGGGATGGGCATCAGCGAGACTGTGCAGTTTCTCAGCTGGGCGGAGTACGCCCAGAACTCATTACGTCACTCCTCCACTGGTCCAACGCCCTCTGAGTGTGTGCTTGGGTGTCAACCCCCGCTCTGCCCTTGGGATGATGCACCGTCCAGTATAACCCAGGTCGATGGATGGTTCAAGAGAGCAGAGCAGGTGTGGGAAGGAGCACACACATCCATGACCAGAGTGGTTAACTGGGACCTAAAGTAAAGTTTACCACTCAGGACCTAAAGTTAAGTTTACCCTCTCGTAAACTCTCACCCCGGCTCTTAGGTCCTTTCGAAATATTGCATCAAGTCAACCCTGTTTCCTCCACAAATGCGTGTATATCCTGCGTTCCATGTTTCCCTACTTAGGCCAGCTGTTCCAGGCCCGCTGGATGAAGGGGAGGTGGAACCCTTGGTGGACTGGGAGGGGTACGGTCCGGAGGAACAGAGCTGGGTTCTGGCCGGGGAGGTCCTCAGCCAGGAGATGGTGGAAGAGTTTCACCGTAACCGGCCAGAAAGGCCAACTCCTCGTCTTCGGGGGTGTCACCCCCCCCAGGCAGCCAGGTAGACCAGGGCTGCCCTGTTTGATTCCGAGAGTGGCGGTGGTTCTAGTTCGTTTTTAGATCTGTTTTAGGAGCGAGCACGGACCTTGTCCCTTAACCATCTGCTCTCCTCTCCTCCTCAGCTCGCTCTTCGAATGGCAGATGGTTCCCGGACTGAGCCTGAGAACTGAAGAACTGAAGCCGTGGCTAAGGCTGCTACAGGCTATCACAGTGGACGGTGATTGTCTCCCTCTCTCTTTGTGCGTCTGTTCTCTGTGTTCCCCACAGACCTGACTGGTTGAGCTGCCCAGTCTGTTTGCAGGGATCCCCCCTAACGGCTATCGTGAAGCGCCAAGCTGAAAACTACTGGCCAACTGTGAGTGTGCCTAAATGCCTCTGGACCGACTCAGCTGCCCAGCTGGTCATGTCCCCTAAAAACCCCTGCCCGGCGGAGAGTGGAAAGACTTCGGTGGTTGGATTGAAACACCATTTCAGAACAACTGGTTTCATTCAGAGCTCATTATGCTCAAACCTTGTTCTAAGTTTTGAATAAACACTTCTGTTTCTGAAGTTCTCTTGCAGTTGCGTCCTCCTTGCTCACACCAAGCATTTTAATGAATAAGAAATTTAAAAATATCTATTTTTTTTTTTTTGGTAATCTGTTCTTGTCATGCAGGTTAATTCAATGATTTTATCCTTTCCAGCCACAGAAAGACTTTAAAATTTGTGAAACTTTTAAGGAGTGCATTTGTAAAGTTACCAGCCTTTTGTGAAATTTTACTTTAAAATATACACCAAAAAAGGTTCTCAGTTCAGTTCAATCATTATACAATCAGCTATTTTTATATGATTTGGAACTTGGGCAAACTTTAAAAATGAATTGAAAATGTGAAAAAAAAATTGTATGATGTGCCCTGCTGGCCCTAAGTGAGCAGCTGTGGAATATCACAAGTGGTTGGACATATATTGGGTTTGACTGCTGTCCAAAATTATCCACTTCCTTCCTTTCTCTTAACTCTTTGGATGCCTCAGCAGTGTTTGTGTCCTGGTCTGTGTAGTGAAACTCAGTCCTGAGAATGAGCTGTTTGTTTCATGATCACTGTATTGTTGTAATCTTTAGTTATTACCGATAACGAGCCAGAATTAGAGGTCTCCTAGCTGCCTCTGACCATGTTTCACATATGATTTTCTTTTAAGTTTCTGGTCTCTTTTTACTTCTCATCTCTCCATGAAACCTTCCAGGTCATTTTCTATTGGTAAACATCACAATGCAATCTGCAATATTGATTCCATTGTTTGATATTTATATGCATCCCTGATCAAATTACATTTTTGTTAGTGAATAGAGATCTTCTTCTTAGAACACACTTCTACACAAATCAATGTGCAATTAATGCTTACTAGCTGAATTTACCCAGCTGAATGTGCAAAAATTTAGACACGTTTTATATTTAATGTTTGATTTTCTCCCTTTTATTTAAAATGCCATTGATTATGTATATCTGTATATACACAATAAATGAATATCTGTATATATACACAAATTAATTAATGAAAAGAAATCTCAGAAACTGGAAAGAAATCTGTATTTCAGTCAGGACCTTCTAACCAAAACAGTTTGTCAGAAACAGATACAGCTTTAGATAAATACAACAAATAGAAAAGCCAGTCTACAAACAGTGGTAAAGACATGAGTGTAGATATGAGTGCACTTGAGTAAGCTTTGTGCTATAAGACAAACAGAATTGTTGCGTCTAAGCATTACAGAGAGCTTTATTTTCAATTGAAATAAATATTTCGAAGCTGCAGTTGATACTCAAGTTGTTGTTTTTTTTTTCATTTGAGCTTCAACATTTGGAGTGATTTAACATGAGCTTGAAGCATGTCGTTGTTCTGTGTATCCCCCCGCGTGCCTATTGTGAAAATTGGCTTTTGGAAACCTGATCCTCGTCCTGCCACAGTCTGTGAGTTCTAAGAGAGAGAGCTCCTCTGTTCTCCCCTTTCAGGCCAGGCCGGTACCATTCAGCCTCTTGCCACTGGATTGCACTCCCAAGTCAGATCCTTTGAAACCCTTTGAGCGAGTCCTCTACTCATCTTTTGTTGAAACTGGGGCTTTGAATGACAATTTGGGAGATCTTCCCAAAGGACTCCATGTCTGTTTGTAAGCCTAAGTGAAGATCCCAGTCGGGGTCAACTGGAGAGTGCCCTTCTCTTGAATTGTAGTCCTTTGGTTCTTGTGACAGCGTATTGACCATGGGCAAGAACTGGGAGAAAGCACTCTGAGGTCGTTTTTTACCACCGCCCAAGCTCAGAAGAGTCCTGTGTTTGTCCGACATGTAGATGTTGTAGCCATTTGGGAGAATGTGCTCCAGAAAAGAGCAGTCTTCTTTCACATAGATGTGCTGCCGGGAGGAAATGGGGAAAAAAAAAGTATGAATCGGATGCATGTGCAGGGTCATAAATCTCCCGTTGCCCCATTTTATCAGTTGAGCCCTGCCTTAGGTTCTTCGATGGCTGTTTGCCTTGCACATACAGGGGCCAAGGTTGTTGTTCCTGTCTCTTTTCATTCAGCTTTTTCGCTCTGCAAACGTACCCAGCGGAGGACAAAGGTCGCCAAAATGACGTCACTAGGCATATTTGGTCAATTTTGTAAGATTAATTGCTTTTATAATGTGGAACAGGTCAACGAAGCAACAACAAAGTTCATTTGGGTGCTTCAGAAGGCCAGAAAACGTATTTCAACCACTGAAAATGCTCCGCTAGTCAGGCCAATCAAAAAAGAACAAATATGTGATGCAATATGAAAATGAACATTAAATGAAATGTGTTAAATTAAATATTCAAATTAAATGTGTTTTTATTTATTGTGATTTTATTATATTATTTCATCTTTGCATTGTTCAGTGGTCATTCAGGATGTATCTGAACATCTGAGGAGAACGCAATCCACTGTCAGCTTTAAAAAGGACTTTGTAATATAATTTACTCTTAAAAGTGATTATAAACTCTTCTTAATTTAATATATCTATTCTTGAACTTTTATAACTTCTGTAAAGTGACCTTGAGAGTCGTGAAAGGCGCTTATAAATAAAATGTATTATTATTATTGTTTATATCCAAGGCCATTATTTTCAGGTCACTCAGGACACAACCAGCATATCTACTATGCTGACGGTGCTCACCATTGCTGAGCTTGCCCTTCCAGTTGATGGGCAAGTGTGTACTGGGTGGAATGAACCTTGGGCTGGTTAATGTTGATAAACCCAAACAACTCCCATGGAAAATAAAGCCTCTGTGACTCTTGACCCGAAAATAAAAACTGAAATGTTACTCACTAGTAATGTTACCAGTATTACCAGTAGGTGGGCAGTAACTAGTGACACTCAACTAAATGTCCTCGAATGATGCTTTGATGCAGTACTTTCCTTTTCAAAGGAAAATAAGTACATTTATGAATGTTATTGACATTTAAATGCTAATCCTTTTTTCATATACAGTTCTATTATGCATCACACCTCTGTTTTTTTCTGTTTTGGTGTGTTATTTTAGACCAAAATGTTAAAAAAAGAGGAAAAAAAGCACCTAACAAACTTCATTTCTTATGCTGATTAATACTGGCTATACTGAGACATTCAGCTAGAGTTCTATTAGTTAGTCTGTTAGTTAGTTCTATTAGTTGATTGTATTCAAGTGTTTTTGTATTTTGTTTTGCGTTTTTTTATGACCCATTCATCATTATTGGCCTAATTTGCATAACAATAGCCTGAATTAACCTAATGAAGGCTCAACCAATTTACTGACAGTGTTGTCAACACACCATTATGTTAAAAGAGAAGTTTGTTTATTAGCAAAGAGACACTCACCGATCCGTAAAGCTTCCCATTTGCTTCCATGCAGAGATAACGCGAGCTTTCAACTCCTTTGATAACGACACAGCCAGTGTCAACAGTGCGAATCTCTACCAGACCTTGGGAAAGAGTTTGGAATGAATCAGAATCACTTACAAAATTACTGAAGACTTAAAGGAGAATTCCACCACCATTTTCAACATAATTCTACATAATTAAATGGATAAGATGCAAACAACCCAGAGGGGTTTGATGTGAAATGCAGAAATGCGTATGAAATGCATTTGATGTGAAATGCAGAAATACAGAGTAAGAAATGTTTACAACAGTGGTGACGGGAACCAAAAAACTGAGGTACTGAGTCTTAACAGCCACCTCACTGTAAGCTATTACATGAAGTGGTTATGAATGCACTGCCTGGTGCCTGAGACTTTGTTTCATCATTTTGAAATAAATATATTTTTTAACATTTATTTTTCAAAACTATAAATAGTGGGGAGGAACATGTAGGGCTTTGTGTGGCAAAATAGTACCAAAAGCTATTTTTTCCTGATTTACCATTTTAATTACATATAGATATATATGTGACACATCACATATTGCATCACTCTTACTATCACTACCACTGCAAAGAAAATCAGCTTCTCTGCAATTAAAAATTTCACTTCAAATCTCTGCATGACTGAATGACACATTTCAGTGATTGAATTTCCCCAAAAAATGGAAAAAATCATTGAGTTTCTCTTTAACTCTGCATGTCCATAACCTAAGGGCCAAAAATTGCTAATCAAATGCAAAGTGTCTAGAAGTGGATCTGACACGTGTAACTGCGGACTGGACTTGGACTTTTCCAGAACAGCTGGTGTCCAGGCATGACAAGCAATTAAAAACAATGTGAGCCAGGTGGGCACATAATGGACGAATGATGCACCAAAAAGATAAATATATAAAATATATTGATAGATTATTGCTTATGATCAAATACTGCCCAATTTTTTTGTGGTGTAGAAATTGGTAATGACTAAATTATTTAGCTTAACTCCATGTACACTACACACTCCTGATAAACTTCAGTACATTATCCAGTTTTAGATCTATTTTAGTATTTTTCATTTAGTTTAGACTAGAATTTCATTCTATTCTGTTGGATCAGGACTTGCTAGAGCTCACACCTTTCTAGCAAAAGGAGCCACTAAACCCAGTCCCTGAGATGATGGTCATTCTGGAGGGACCTCAGAGTGTGCAGCATGGTCCCTTTATCCTTTGCTAGACACTTTTACTTGAGTAAGATGAAGAATATTAATAATTGAAAATGATTTAGCCTATGCCACCAACACCCCACAGTCCCAGTTAGGTTAGGGGTCTATATGGAGGTCTCTGTGTTGTTAACAGCAGGGTTTAGCTCTACTCACTGTGGGAGCTCTGCAGGTGGGAGCCTCCTATCTTGCCATCCTTGCTGATCTGGAGATGCAGGCCGTGTCTGGCTGCGTACAGGTGCCGGAGTCGGACCGGTTCCGCCCAGTCTCCGGCCACGTGTGGCCCCGGGTCTGAGAGAGGCTGGCCGTCCACCTGGGAGCGGATCAGCGCGTTACTCCCCCACACCGCGATCAGCAGAAGCAGCAGCATGATGGTGGTCTTCCAGCTGAGGGTCTATGCGTTTGGCTCCCCCTTGTCCACCTTCTCCAAGCACGTTGCGCTGTTTTGGCACAAACCCGGGCATCTGGCCTTTTTAAGTTCGGCCCTTATCAGCTCGATCGATGGGCCTTTCCCCCTTTTTAACAGTTCTGCGAACGGGATCACAACACACCCTCTGGACGTCCAACAGATGGCGGCTAGGGCTGCTGCAGATCCCAGACAAGCCCTCCCAGCCAGGGCAGGGTGAAACTCCACCTTTACTGGCCTCAGCTCCACCTGACACAGCGGGGCTGTGGAGCGATAACACCGACAGCTGAACCACACACTCCCTTCAGACAGGTTCTTGTAGAAAGGCTTTAACGCTCTGCACACAGAGACACGCGTCTCGTTTTAATTTATCTGTGTACCTATCTGTCTGTCTGTCTATCTGTCCGTCCGTCCATCCGTCCATCCATCCATCCATCCATTCATCCATCCATCCATCTATCTATCTATCTATCTATCTATCATCTATCTATCTATCTATCTATCTATCTGTCTGTCTGTCTGTCTGCCTGTGTCTCTGTCTGTATCTATCTATCTATCTATCTATCTATCTATCTATCTATCTATCTGTCAGTCTGTCTATCTATCTATCTATCTGTCTGTCTGTCTGTCTGCCTGTGTCTCTGTCTGTATCTATCTATCTATCTATCTATCTATCTATCTATCTATCTATCTATCTGTCAGTCTGTCTAATCTGTATGGTTTAATAATATGCAGGCACATCTCATTTTTATTTGTTTATCTGTGTAATAATTTGATTATTTATTTATAATATATTATTGAATTATCTAGCTGTCTGTTTTTCTGTCTGTGTATCAATCCAGCTACCAGTTTGTCTGTCAGTTTCTCTGTCTATTTAGCTCCATCTCTTTGTCCGTCTCTACTATGTGTTTGTTTGTTTGGTTGTTTCGAGCACCACTTGCACCATTTGGAAAAGCTGCTCTGTCCTGGTTGTTTGCTGGCAGTGTGAGGAGGGGAAGGCTGCAGCAGGCCCTCTGCAGGACTAAAGTACGACCCGTGTGGATGTGGGTCTGTTCTGGCGCAGCTCCACCCAGCAGGCCTTGTGCGACTGGGTCATCCAGGCCAGATAAGGCAGCTTTCTTTCCACACTGCTGTTTGCTTTGCATGTTGTGCCTTTTTTCATTGTCAGCCCAGTGAGAACAGCACCCCCCCCCCCTCCAGGTTCCACAAGTTCAAATAGTAGCCTGCTTAAAAATAAATAAATAATTCCCATTCATAAAAATACACTCTCATTAGTTTTACAGTTTATGCACTCCGGTATTACAGAACAAATCATCCACAGCATCCAGACGTTTTTTCCTAGTGTTTGTTGATGCAGCTTTTTTGCCTTTGCCTGCTAATTGTAATCCAACTGTCATTCATTGAGCATGGCTTAATTCTGACATAGGATTTCTTAGAAAAACCCATCCATGCTGAACACCACGTGCCATCCAACATGCTGCACAGCTGCTGAAATTCAAGTCATGACCTCCATGTTCCAGCAGAGGGCGCTCCATAACTGCAGTAGAGTCCGAGGGACACGGTATGAACACAAGTATTGGGACTCCTGATCATCACACCAACAGGGACATTAATGACACCGCTTTCAAATAAATAGACTTTAATATAGAGTTGGTCCCCCTTTGCCGCTATAACAGCTTTCCACAAGATTTTGGTGTTTCTGTGGGAATTTGTGCCCATTTATTGTGTAGAGCATTTATGAGGTCTGCCTCACAATCTCTATTCCAGTTCATCTCAAAGGTGTTGGATGGGGTTGAGGTCAGGACTCTGTGTGGCCAGTCAAGTTCTTCCACACTGA
>JBBPCX010069205.1:0-11539 GCA_037974365.1 Hydrocynus forskahlii
TTGATGTAATGTCCTTAAAACAAGTCAAAATGAGGCTCAGTAGTGAGTGTGGCCTCCACGTGCCTGTATGACCTCCCTACAATGCCTGGGCATGCTCCTGATGAGGTGGCTCCTGGACAGTCTGTGGTGCAACGCGGCGTTAGTGGATGGAGCGAGACAGGGCACCTGTGGCGAATTTGCCAATCTTGGTGTTCCCTGGCAAATGCCAAACGTCCTGCACGGTGTTGGGCTGTAAGCACATCCCCCACCTGTGGACGTCGGGCCCTCATACCACCCTCAGGGAGTCTGTTTCTGACCGTTTGAGCAGACACATGCACATTTGCAAACCCTCTTGCCACAGCTCGCATTAATGTGCCATCCTGGATGAGCTGCACTACCTGAGCCACTTGTGTGGGTTGTAGACTGTCTCATGCTACCACTAGAGTGAAAGCACTGCCAGCATCAAAAATGACCAAAACATCAGCCAGACAGCACAGGAACTGAGAAGTGGTCTGTGGTCACCACCTGCAGAACCACTCCTTTACTGGGGATGTCTTGTTAATTGCCTATAATTTCCACCTGTTGTCTATTCCATTTGCACAACAGCATGTGAAATTGTTTGTCTATCAGTGTTGCTTCCTAAGTGGACAGTGTGATTTCACAGAAGTGTGATTGACTTGGAGTTACATTGTGTTGTTTAAGTGTTCCCTTTATTTTTTGAGCAGTGTAATTCAACCTTCAATATCAGTATAGCTCTCAGCTCGGGTAAATTTGGAGATTGTTTAAGATGTGTTGGCACGTCCACTGGGCTGTGCATCTCTAGCGCACTAGCATGTAGCATCTGTATCACTTGGAAGCTGAGGACTCGAGGAACGGATCAGAATCTCGGAGAGCCTGCTCGGGCCCTTTCTAAGCCTCTTTATACTGCAAAGCCTTCAGATTTCATCATAAGAACATTATTGATTCATTCTCTGGGCCTCTCTCTCTCTCTCTCCCCCTCTCTCTCTGCTCCTGAATTCTCTACGGATCTTCAGAAATCGCTTTCTTCATCCAGAGGCGTGTACTGCCCAGGGACCAGCAGACACTGGGGGGGAGGAGAGGGGGAGGGAGTAGGGGGCTCAGGGCTTTCATTTCAGCAGCTAGTGCTGTTTGCAGATAGCGAATGTTATTTTGAGTGCTACGGCAATGCATTTTTCCCTTGAGAATTATTTTTCCTAGAAGAAAATGTGTTTCAGGAGAACAGTTTTTCAACTGTTTTAAGATGTTAATGTGAAACAGCTTGGATTGCAAAAACCACAGGAACATGCACTACATTTGGGAAGCTCTAATTACATCCGGTCAATAATGCCAGTCCAAGACAGCAAACATTTTTCACTGCCGGACAGAGAGACTTGCCCTTGTAAGTGATACTTAATGGCATCCCTATTTAGAAATCCCTGTAAATTTTTATTAAACAAATAAAGACTTTAGTGTAAGGTTGTGAATAAACACTAGAGGTCAATAGTCACCCCAATCATTTCTGTAAAAACTGTCCTAAAGTCTGAATGAAGTTTGCTGAGAGTTTTGGAGGTTTATTTTATGGTTTAGGTCATTAGGGTGAAGCCTATTCTGCATCGGCAGAAAGTACGACGTGAAGTGTTTTTGCTGGTTTCATAGCAGCGCATTCCTCATTTTCACGCCATGTGCACACGTTTTTAAATTAACAAACGATTTTGCGTGTTTCCCACTCGTAGCAGTGGAGCCTTTTAAATGAGCTGTGTCTGGGTGCACTGTCAGCATGTTGTTATTTTTAGGCGGCAAAATGACATTGCACCAAGACCAAGTCACCTGCATTTTATTAAACAATGTTGGTGCATTTATTAAACAATGCAGGTGCGCAACAATTGTTACGCACTTGTAGTGCACTGACATTTTTCATATAACGAGCAGAAAATAAGTAAAGAATAAACCGTGCCATTAAATATCTTTCAAGTTCATTATCAGAATTATGTGTTAATGATGGGCTGTTTGACCAGTCAACATACACACAGGTATTTAACCACACCAGGTTGAGGGCGTACCCCATAACGTTCTGCAAGAGTGGAGGAAAAATGCAGAGGCAGTGACGGATGATACATCAACAGGTCTTTGTAATAAACAATGTTACTAAGAATGCTTTTAATCACCTCAGAAATATTGTTAAAGTACAACCATCTCTCTTCCAGGCCGATACTGAGAAGCTCATGCA
The DNA here is from genome assembly GCA_037974365.1 of Hydrocynus forskahlii. Classification (NCBI taxonomy): domain Eukaryota; kingdom Metazoa; phylum Chordata; class Actinopteri; order Characiformes; family Alestidae; genus Hydrocynus; species Hydrocynus forskahlii. The sequence goes on from JBBPCX010069205.1 coordinate 2,207, forward strand.
CGCCGTTATTACTAGTAGACTTGGTTACTGTAATGCTCTCTATACTGGTCTATCTGAGAAAACTCTAAATAAATTGCAGGTCATTCAGAATGCTGCAGTTTTGAGCAAGGCCAGGAAAAGAGCTCACATTTCACCTGTTCTTAAGTCTTCTTCACTGGCTGCCTGTTCGCTTCAGAATAGATTCAGAAAGGTTCTTTTACTGGTTTTTAAATGACTGCATGGACAAGCGCCTGAATACATTTCAGGCGTCACTCAGTCCTCGTCTCTGGAACAGCCTTCCCGTAAGGATGCCAAATTCTTTGAGCACTTTTTTAAAGTGCACCTTGTTAGCTTAGCATTCTCATGATTATTTATGTATCTATTTATTGTAATTAACTTTGTTTGTGTTACGTTGGCTTTGTAAAGTTTGATTTGATGTGGTTTGTTTCCTTGGCCAATCACTGATACTTTGCCAGATAAACACATCAATATAACAACAATCCGCAACAGCTCCAGTCTTTTAAAAGTGAGCCGTTCTGATTGGTTTACTGCATGTTACACCCAAAAGAAACATCTGAACAATTAAGAGAGTCGGGAGAACCTGTTTGTGTTTTGCGCTGTCCGTCTCACTGTCCGTTTTTTCCGCTGTCAGAATGGTCAAATGGATTTGGAAACACCCATAAATGTTAGTCGCCCGTGCGTTTTAAGTTTAGCCCCTAATGTTTGTTCACATCTGCAGTTTTTGGACATCAAACACACCTTGGATGATTGACCTAATTTCCACTACTTAAGATGTAGTTGTTCAAAAATGCAATTTTCTTATATGAGGCTTCTGTGGGTTTGCACTCAAGGTATATATTTACTCGAGGTGTATATTTAGAATAGTGCTAACTGCAGGCCTAAATCCTCACACACTTGCTTCGGAGTGCATGGAGGTGTTTGGTCATCTCTAATATGCAGTAATCTCTAATAGTACAGTAGTTTCTGACTCTACGACTCAGTGTTATCTACAAATGTAGACTAAAGTATGTCAGAATAGCTAAACACAGCAACACCGAAGCTCTTGTTTTTTTATTACAGCCAGCACATCTAGGCTGATTGAATACACTTGGGATGGGGGAGGCAGGATCTGTGAACTATTGCTCTAAAATGTTTGAAATTGCAGAAATTAAACATAACTGACCCAAAATGAACGTACAGGTGAACAGAAATCCCAGAGTGTCCATATTGACCAGCGTATCACTGCTCATCTCACTGTGTCCTCATCTGCTTCCTCCAGAGTGCTCCCTTGGTCGTAGTGATGAAAATTAGACGCGGTGATTAAGCTTTAAATGGGGCCATCAGCCCCGCAGAAGGGGACTGTTTCACAGCACATTAAGAGGGGCTCACAACCAGGCTTTACTGCATCACCTGAGGCCTCCTGCAGCTGGACGATAAGGCCGAGCCTTGAGGTGATACTGTTGTGTCATCAATGGAGGCCGTGCTGCTCCAGCCTGAGCAGATAACACAGCGAGCTGTTTGGAACCACCAGAGGGAACATCACTGACATCCGCAGTACATCTACAGGTCCATCTGGAGAGCCTTCAGCACTTCGGCCTAAAACACTGGGAAATGTGTATCGTTCCCTTTACTGCAAGGTTTAGCTAACCTGAAGCAATATTTCTTCTTTAAAAAATCCAATTCACACAGTCTCATCCCCTCCACCCCCCACCTCTAGTGGTGTATAGACACTTACATTTGTGCATATAAGTACGTATATATATATATATATATATATATACGCAAAAATTAACGTTATAATTATTTTATCGTGCATTAATGCATATTTTTATTGCTGTTATTTTGTTTGTTGCTTTTTTTGTGCTTGACCACTTCATCTCACTCTAACATGAACCATAGACTGTTTATGTTGCACCTGATAAAAGAAAAACGTTTCTGCTGGTACCTGTTCAAAAAAAAAAAAAGAAAACAGATTTATAAATGTTAACATCCTGTGGCTCGGAGGAGCCTTTATCATGTTCTGATCATGGCTCAGGACTCTGAGGGGAAACAATTCAATATTCTCATGATATTTTGCATGAAATCAGAATGAAGTAAAATGACGACTGTATTCCGTTCTGGATCAGTATTCAGTTCTGGATTAGAACTGTACTGGGCGGTCCTTTTACTGTATGCGGAGGTGTTCAGTACTCTCTCATAGACTTGCTTATGTGGTTTCAAACAATGTGCGACTGTTATTCATAAACATATACAGAAGTATATTAGCATAGCTAAATATAGAAGCAGCAGCCACACAGGTATCACTAACAAGATCGCAGCACAGCTGCTGCCCAAAATGTACCCCCACCACACCAGTGCCCCACAATGCCATTGGACTGTCAATGTGAAAATACCCAATGCTGCCAATAACCGCTAGATTTGTTATGAGGACACACCAGGCCAGAAGAGATGCGACTCCACCAATCAGCAGGCTAGTGACCCCCTCTCCCATTTCAAGCCCTCCCAAACCCAAACAAAAAAAGTGTGGGATTGAATGAATGCGGGGGGCACCAAAATTTTTCAGTTAGGGCAGCAAAATGTCCTGTCCCAAGACTGGTTAAGGACAATTTCATTTTGATAAATGGACTTGGCCCACTTGGTCTAAACTGTCTGCCCTCAGCGACAGGCTGGGGCCTTAATGGATGATGAGGGCACAACATCAATCGCTCTGTGAGGAGAAGAAGCCCTAAAGAGACGTTTCATGTTCAGGACTGGACTAGACAGATGTTCAGCTTCAGTTCAGGAGAGTCAATCTCATGTTAATTATCTCCACAGTGTCGTGGTGTTAGAAAAAGACCTTGAAATGCTCAGTAGGAAATGGGTAGTGACACCGGCTTGCTTCTGTATAACAGGACTTCTGTAAAATGCCACTGAGATCCTGCAGAATGTCAGCAGATGCGTATTTAACCTCGATTACAGCGCAGACTGATCAGTGAAGATATGGACCTTCACCACTGGTCTAATGACAATGCTTAGTTTTGGATGGGAAGTTGTGAGGAACCCTCAAGGGCCTAAAATATGTTAGTTTTAGCTCAGTCATGACTCACCACGTATAGGAACAAGTAAAATTGGTGAAAATCTTCAAACATTCTACTGTCTAATGTAAAATCAACATCTTCTTATAGTATTACACACATTGTAATGTTGCTAACTCTAGAAGTTAATGGTCACCCAAATCTCCCCCCGTCCCCCAAAACATCTCTTGACCTGCCCCATAGCTCCAGTTTTAAACTACAGAAGCAAAGTTTGGACTCCAAACATGTCTTTTTCCTCTGTCCTCACCAAGGAAAATGGGAAATAGGCTATCTGTAAAATCTGACTTTGCCAAACCGTTCCTTTAAAAGTTGGATGGTCGACAACTTTCCCTAAGTTTATGTAAGCAAATGTGAAGGCTCTTCATTTGATGCCCCCAAATCCATTAGCCCATTAATCCATTAGTCTAATAGTCTTTCTATAAACCTTTGATCTGTGAAGGTGTATTTCATCTCCTGTTTGATTTTTTTTAATTAAAACTTGGGTCAAAACTCAAAACGTAGCACTTGACATTGACACAGATGTACTGTACGTGTCCGAGCACAGCTCAATATGATTCAAGTTTCTCTGCAACGGCCACAGTGTTACACTGCCCCCTGGCGGTATCTATCAGTAAGTACAGTTGGGCTCTATCATACCCACTTGTTCCACAGTCCCACAGTACACAATGTATAGTACATGGCAGTTAGACTCAAGTGTTAACATTTTAATCACGTTTAACCAAGCTGTAGGGGTACGGGGAGAAAGTATATATCGCATAGATATTTCATGTTAGAGATATTAATCACTTTTTATATTTCTTTAATACAGTGCATTAAATATCAACCTAACAAGGCCTAAAATTTCATAAATGAGAAGGAACAGGTTAAACATACATCTCCCATTCTGGATGTGTTCCATCATGTTTTGCCATACTGTACCTGTTTCACCATTCTGTACATCTTTTATGTTCTGCATCCACCATCCTGTATGTTCCACAATGTTCTACCATCCTGTAGGATTTCCACCATGTTCTACATTTACCATCCTGTACGTCATCCAATTCTGTACCTATTCCACCATGTTCTACCATTCTGTACCTGTTCCATGTTTGCCGTCCTGTACCTGTTCCATCATGTTCTATCATACTGTACGTGTTCCACCATGCTTTACCATTCTATATGTGTTCCACCATGTTCTACCATTCTACATGTTCTACCTCTGTTATCCTGTACCTGTTCCAGCATGTTCAACATCTACCATTCTGTATCTGTTCTACAATGTTCTACCATTCTGTACCTGTTCCCCCAGGTTCTACCATCCTGTACCTGTTCCATCATGTTCTACATCTACCATCCTGTACTTGTCCCAGCATGTTCTACATCTACCATCCTGTACCTGTTTCATCATGTTCTACATCTACCATCCTGTACCTGTTTCATCATGTTCTACATCTACCATCCTGTACTTGTTTCACCATGTTTGTCACCCAGATGTTTACAGAATTTGGCCTTTGTGCTCACTCAAACTTTCCACTGTATGATCTCCGTTCATCTGTTCAATCGTCCTTGTAAACTTGACATACTTGTATTCTTATTGCACTACTTGTTGCTGTCCAAAAGGGGATGGGCTCCTCTTTGATTCGCCTTTTGTTCTTCCTCATTTTCTTGTGGAGTTTCTCCTTTTGAGTCTTGGTTCCTCTCTGTGGTTCCTCTTCGTGCTCTCTGGGAGTTTCTTTCTCATCAGAGGGCTGAACCCACTTTACCGGAAAGCAGCTTTGGCACGGTGTCTGCTCTAGAAGGGGTTACACAAAAAAAGCTGAACTGAATTTTGTTTGCTGTAGGTGGCACTCTGACAGCAGGCAAAGAGAAGCAGCACTAAAACTGCAGAGGGCCACGATGCCACAGTGAAGCTGATGTGGTTTGACTCATCTAGTTCAGTCAAAATAATGTTAAAGATGCTTCCTTCTGTGGATGTACATTAAAGGAAACATCTGATTTGGAATCAGTTACTGCTGAACTGTATGCGCGAATACCACTACACACGTCACTTACACAGGAACAAGATCACATTAGCAGAATTATTGACAAAAATAAACTGAAAGACAGCCCAGAGTGAATGTATCCATAGAAATGAAGTAACCTTACTGTTCCATTGTTTCTGTGTTTGAAAATGGTCACTAAAAGAAATGCAGAAATTGATTCAGATATAAAATGTGTTTTGCACCGGTTTTATCACCCGTTACATATAGTGTACTTTTATTGTTGGTTTAAGATGATTTAAATATTTGAGTTTTCTTCCTTCCCATTATTTACTTCTAGTCATTTCCAGTTCCACTCACTAGCTAGGTCTCCCCCAGTCGCACAATACTACCGGCACTGGGAGGGTAAAGGTGAGCGTGTCCTTCCCCCAAGACAAGTGAAGTACCTCTACATCTCAAACATCATTGGACAGCATAACACACTTGGAGAAGAATGCTAACAGCCCATTCTATTACAGAAACCCATGCAATGCGAAGGGGTAGGAGAGGGAGGGCCAGAATACTCATCCAGAGAAAGTGAAGTCAATCATGCTTTCTTGAACTCTCACCATGGATGGCTGCAGCAACACTGAGGACTGAACTTGTGATCTCCTGATGATAGGTTCAAGTGGTTATGCCATTTGGGAGCCCTAAAGATTCAAGGAACAATCCAATAATGGAAGCTTTTGTCCCACCATTATGAATATTGCCTACCTTAATCTTCACGCATTTCCTTGAACCATTTCAGTTTGTGAACCAATTTCTTATAGACTCGCTTATGTGGTTGCTGACACTGAACGGCTTTTATCTTTAAAGGTGGATCAAAGTATGATAGTCTCTTCTGAACAGTTGAGTCTGAATCATCTGTACTTATAATAGCATTTAGCTGTCTGTTTATTCATAGATAATCACAAGTTTTGCATATGACTAATAATCTTGTCTCTGATTCTGAGGTTTTCTTTGGCCTCTCTGCCCTTGCCTGGCCCATACAAGTGTCACATAAAAGGTTTCTCCAGGGGCTTCTGAGTGGCCCTTATGTCTAAGCAAAGGACTCATTCTTGGGACATTGCAGGGTCAATCCCTCAAACCATCAAACTTGCACTCTCCAAAAGACGGGCCCTCACTCCCCCATCATTAAACATGATGCTTGGCAGTGCTGCTGGCACAAAGAACCATGGCGTGTCACAAACGTTTTTTTCCATTATAAAAAAACAAACTGTACCTGAGCTGTACCCGTGCTGCTCGATGGCAGGGCCAAGAGTGGGCCACAGCTGAGCTGACTGTGTAACCGGTTTTTGATTAGTCATGTGTACTTGGAGAGAGGCCATTGTTTTTTACTGTCCATGCAAAAAAAATGGAGATACAAAGTTCAAGCATTACTAGCTTTTTGGGCTGAAGTTTTCTAACACTGTGAGAAATGTGAAGATGTACCAGAACATCACTAACAAGATAGTTGGGTTAGGTTTTCATCAAGCTAACCAATGCCAAAAAAACTCAAAGTAGGCTATAACAAAATAAAAGACCACAATAACAAAAGCAGCTCAGAGAGAAAAGCTTTTCGCTGGTTCGACTCCATGGACGTGGTTTTGGGGTGACTGGCCATAAACTGTGGAACTGTGCTGCCGATGAGTCAGAAACACCGTTACCAATCTAAGATACACTGGAAAATCAAAGCTAATACAACATTCATGCCATTGCGGTACGGTGTAGGTATAGCACGGTTCCTGTAGACCTGTGGAAAAGGGCATTTAGTTGGCATAACAGACAAAGCAGTTAGTATTCTCCTCCAGACTTGTTTAGCTTTCCAGCTGACTAGATTAGGATTTTCATGGCCTTGCCCTCTGTAGATGATGGATATTCAGCCTCGTAAGTATGGCGATCACGACAGCCCAACTCAGTTCAGCTCGCCATGAGTCAAAATACACTCTTTTATTTACTTTCAGAAATGACAGTAGATAGCATTAATATTTCAACTATCATCATCTTACTGTGGCTAGCTAGAGTTATTCTCATGGTGTTACTTTTGACAGATTGTCGTTAGCTAGTCAGCTAACAAAAAAGAATGGGACGTAACCAATTGTCAGTGGCAACAGTGGTTGTGAAATAAACAGAAAAGATGTCAGAACAGTTTAGAATCTCTAAAAGCTCCCTCATGATAGTTATTCCATGAATTGGTTATGAAATATGCTGCCTGACACCTGAGACGTTTTACCAGAGTTATGAGAAGCTTATGGTCCTAAAACTAAACCCATTCAGGGCGAGAGACACACGCAGTGTGTTAAATCAAAATAATCCCCAAGAAAACTGATTTAGTTCAGTTGTGCAACTATTTTACCATAATCAACACCCATATGAACACTCAGAGACACATGGAGGCTCACTGGAGGTTGATAGTGAATAAAACGGCTGTATTTGTGTTGGAGAAGTCCGATTCCATACACAACCACTGTAAAGAAATCAATCTATATGAAGCGTTTCGCACCAAACCCACTCTGAATGGCTGTTTCATCTCAACCACTGAATAATGCAGGAATTTAGAGAAATGCATTTAATTTTTCTTAAAAATGTCAAATTGTCTTGTGCAAAGGTACTTTTACATTTTGAGCGACTTTTCTTTAAATTTTTTGTACCTTTATAATTTTTATGAATGTGTATGTATTTTATTGAATGCAATGTCTGTTCATACTTGGAGTCTATTGTACACGTTTTGAGTGATTGGTTGATCAGTTATTTTTCTGCAATAAAACAGATATCTTGATAATAAATGCTAAATTAGTAGCTTATGAGTCTCAAAAATTCAAAACTTAACGGACGACCGCGAGCTCCTAAATAAATAAATAAATAAATTTAAAAAAAGGAACACCAACGGTCAAATTAGCTGCTACAGGTTAGGAGAATGCTTATATTTCAGGACTTATTAATATTATATTATATTTTCATATATTAATATCTTGTTACATATTTATATATTTTTTATGTCTAGAATCACTTTCGATTATTATTATCATTAACAGATTATGTATTCTAATAATGTAAATACTCTTTTTTTCTGCTCCCGAAATCTAAAAGTAGACTTTAGTGCTACTGGTTAACGCCAGTCGATTAGCTTAGCATCGTTTCATAACAACGGTTTTCTTTTTTATTTCAGGCAGAACGATGAGAGATAGAACAAACAGACGGCATGTGATAATAATCTCTTGTACTTGCTATTAAAAACTAAAATTGCTTGTTTAGTTAAACATATTTAAGCTCTTATTTAGCTTAGCTTGTCTGCGGTGCGGTCCCTAGAATCGTTCTGTGAACGGGACTTACACTATCTGAACAAAAGTATTGGGACGCCCAACCATTACACCAGCAGGGACTTTAATGATATTACATTCCAATACACAGACTCTAATAAGAAGTTGGTTCTCCCTTTGCAGCTATAACAGCTTTTGGAGAGTTTCTGTGGGAATTTGTGCCCATTAATTCCGTAGACCATTTATGAGGTCAGGAACTGATGTTGGACGAGAAAGGTGACTCGGAATCTCCGTACCAGTTCATCCCAAAGGTATTGTATGGGGTTGAGGTCAGGGTTCTGTGCAAACACATTCTTTATAATGGTTTGTCAGAAACAACACTAATGTGAGGCACAGTGCCTTGTTGAAGGACAAATGTCACACAGTACATGACATCTGGTGAAAACACAGGTCAGTACATGACAGTGGGATGATTTAGGGAGTATTTTATTTGTGTGTGAATATTTGTCAGTAACTATTTACTCTAATATGTGGAGCTGTAAGCTTACTTTATGTCTGAAAAACTTTATTGTGACCGGTTATCACCAGCTGTTCACCTTCTCAACATGAGAGCAGATCGCAAACTGATGGATGCATTTCTTTCATGGTACCCATGGTTACAGTTAGTCACAGCCTTCCTCAGCAGCTCTACACTGAGTTCTTGGCTCTCAGAGGACTAATACAATACATCTTTGTCCTGTTCCAAGTGTCCACTCCACTATCCCCTGTGTGTGTGTGAAGGTGTGTAGATGTATGATGGTGTGTGTGAACGTGTGTAGACGTGTGATGGTGTGTGTGAAGGTGTGTAGATGTATGATGGTGTGTGTGTGACGGTGTGAATGATGGTGTGTGTGAAGGTGTGTAGATGTGTGAAGGTGTGTGTGAAGGTGTGAATGATGGTGTGTGTGAAGGTGTGTAGATGTGTGAAGGTGTGTGTGAAGGTGTGTAGATGTATGATAGTGTGTGTGAAGGTGTGTAGATGTATGATGGTGTGTGTGAAGGTGT
>JBBPCX010069206.1:0-11538 GCA_037974365.1 Hydrocynus forskahlii
CACATAAACCTTTCACACCTGTGCCCAGAGCTGAGTCATCCCCTAATACTCAGGCGACGAGCTCCGTTGTGGCCGTAACTGAGACGGCCCAGGTGTGACAAATTTATTACTTTTCTCATTAATTAGATGGCAGCATTAAATACATTTAGTTTACTGATCCTCAGAGAAACACTGGATCACTTTATGGTTCTTAAAGTGCGTGTTTATTCAAAATCACCTTTGTTAAACTGTAACAGTTTCTGCACAGCAAACAAAAATACTACAACAAAGTTGGGCAACAGTTAAGTGTGAGTTTTTGGGATGAGAAACACTGTGGTGAGTTTTAAAGGGCCAATATCTGGGGAAAAAAAAAAAAAATTCATTATAAAGAGTCTGATGCATGTAAACAAGTTTGAAATGTACCGAACAATCTGCACATACAGTCTATGTAGGGAATCTGCAGAAACAGCACATGTTGTGGCGTCACAGCTCATTTACAAACATCCACATCTTCAGCCTAAGATGCGTTTCGGCCAGTCAGGACAGAGCTTATTTACGTGCATATAATTTACATCTATTTACTTATTTACATATATATTTACATATGAAAAGACCCTCGTCCTTGAGGATAAAGGTTCCAAAAATAAATTATTGCCAGAAAAATAGGAGAAAATATATTAGCTATGGACCCTTTAATGTTCATATCCTGCACAGACTGGATTGTAACGTTTCAGAATCTTATAAACCGGTCCAGACGGCTGGTTCTGGGCGGCTCGCTCAGACCGGGTCCGGGTCCGTCCATCTCGTCCTGCAGGGGCCTGTGGTTTTTGGGGTGCAGGGCGGTGTAGTACAGCAGCAGGAACATCAGGCCCAGGAACTCCGCTGTCACGATGATGGACACAACGGGCAGATAGAAGTCCAGCCCCTGAGCGCCGGGCCTGAGGAGGAACAGCAGCAGTGGCGCCGCCAGGTTCTGCAGGGTACTGAACACATAGTAAACCGTCATGGGCACTATTGTGTTCTGCCCCTGCACGTTGAAGAATGTGAAGATGAGGATGAAGCCCACAACGCCGCGGTACAAGAACTCCAGACACAGAGACGTGCAGAAGTCCGTCTTCACCACGTGAGCCCACACGACACCCACCAGCCACAAGAAGCCTAGAGCCGCCACGCTCCACACGTCCAGCATCACCAGCAGCGTCAGGCTCAGGATCCGCGCAGAGATGGTCAGAACCTTGTACAGCAGGTAGACCAGCCAGGGGAACCCACGGGGTGCGGTTCCGCACAGAGACCTGCGCAGACAGCGCCAGAAATCCACCGTCGTCCAGGCAATGTTCAAGAAGGAGACAACCATGCTAATACCTGAAAAACACACCACTTTAATACTACTACTACTACTAATAATATTCATCAACATCATATACTAATAAGGCACCTTTCTCAGACCCAAGGTTACTTAGTATGTTTTACACTGAACTATATTTGCCGCGAGTCAATCAGAGCTCACTGAACACCCCCGCACACAGAGGTGAGTGTGTGACGCTAACTGATGGGATACAGGCTTCCATTTCGTGTTAGTTACATTAGCATTGTATCTCCAGTGCAATTTATCTGTAAGGAGTGCGGCTACGTCATATTCTTCCCATTTAACTGAATAGACCGACTGCAGAACACCAGAGGGCATTTGCATTGCTCAATGAATGGGAGTGAATGGAACCAAATGGCCAAAAGTTCAGGAACTTATGTTAGTTTTATGTTCATTTTAAAATTAAGTCTACTGAAAGCTGCTTATTTGGCATCACTGCTATTGAGCGCTGACTGGTTAGCATTACTAAATGAAAAGTATAAATTTCAAATTATGAAGAGTTTGCCCAAAAGCTTCATTAGTACCCATTACTTTTGGGTCTCTCAGGAGTTCTCCTCACGTGGCCCTGATTTTGCTGCATGTTTTAAAACTGTAATAAACTGACGCTTCTGAAGTTGCACAAATGATTGGAAAAGGCTTCTGCTGTACACTCACACTGTATGATGGAGGCGTGTTGGTACTGGAGGACGATGTAGAGCTGCAGGATGAGCTGAGGAACGCTTTCCAGGTACGTCTCAAACAGACGCAGCATGCTCAGATCTGCCGCCAGACCAGAGAGGTCCTGGTTCTGTATGCAGTTCTGACCCCAAATCAGGAGAAAACTGGCCTTCAGAAGCTGGAAGTGCCTGAAAGAGAAATCAGGATTAAGAGAAACATCCGTGCAAGGAGACACTTTCTCTTTCCCTTAGTTCTGTGTTAAATTCAGTTCCTGTTGCTTTATTTACACAAAGAAGTTTACACCTATGCAGAGTTTGATATTAAAGAAGACATGAGGAATGTGAATATTCTGGATCTGCTTAGAAAAAGTCACCAATGCCGGAGTCTCAGCCTGCACTGCTTACAGTTTTGAATTATACGCTGTAAACTGAAGCAGAACTAACTCTGTTCTCTGTTTTCTTCGAGGGGGACCGCTGCACATTTGCCAAGCCCGATCACCATTGGGGCCCCAGTTCACCATCTTAGCCCGGATCTGGAGGCCCTGTGCCAAAATGTCCTAGACTGGTTCAGCTGCTTTCAACTCCCCATGCACTCCTCCCCCATTCAAGGGCCACTGCTGTTTAAAGCTCCAGCGGAGATTGTTGTTCCTGTTTTTGTGGACCAGAGACTCTCAAGCTACTGTCCAACAGTGATTAAGTTCATACACAAAGGCCTTCTCTTGTTAGTTATCTGCATAGATACTCTCTTTCTCTCTCTCTGGGTTGACCAGAGGAAAATGGGTTTCCCTTCTAAGTCTTGGTCCCTCCCAAGGTTTCTTCCTCCAGCTTTAGGGAGCGTTTCCTTGCCTCTCCCTTGGCTTGTTCACTAGGAGCTCAGAACAGAACTGTAAACATCACAAAGACTGTAATGCTTCTGAGGCACTTGGTGAAAACAAACCCTGTTGTGTAAAAAGGCGCCGTAGCGTTCAGCTCCACACTGACGTTCAGTTGATTTTTTGCAGCTCACAGTAAGTTATACTGTGTCCTAAACCACATCCACAAGTCTGTAGTAGCTCCTGTCCTGAACTAAAGAAGATACATTTGTGAACAAACACATCGTAACTGATTGACTGATCCGGGGTCAGTGGAGCTCTGTGGAGATTCTGATTTTACATAGACCTGTTTCTTTAATAAGAAATCTCAAATTCCTGCTCATTCATTTTCTCTGAGGGCGTTTTCTCTGCAGGTGTGTGAGTCATACTGCAGGTGCTGCATTCTTCTACACTCAGGAATCACTAACATGTGTTTAAGCTTCTGTCTCCTTGGTGACACTTGTGACACCATTAAAGACAGTGACACTAATTTTTTGGGTTTGTTCCTGAATCCACCCTGGTCCCCCCTGGTCTGTCCAATAGTATCCAGACAGCTCGTCTCCTGAGAGTCCTGCTGCTTTAAAGTCACCTATCTCTGATACAGGCCGCACATGACCCTGAGGTCACTGTGTCTGTGGGTTTAAAGGTATAAACCCCCCAATGTTGGGCTGAGAGTCTCTGGAGTGATGGAGCTCCATCCAGAACTAATCCAACATCAGTATCTCACTAATGCTCTCATTCAATCAAATCCTTACAGCAATGTTCCCTCATCTTCCTAGAAGAGCTGAGGCTGTAAAGAAGGTACAAACTACTCTAATACTACACCATGAATCTGATGACTAACTCACATCTCACAGTCCTTTGTTAGTTTTTCTCAGGCATTCCCTCCTGCAGTCTTTATTTCTTGCATTTTTTTTCCTCATTCTGCAGATTGCTCAGTCCACATTTTGATTTGATTCACGACACAATTGAGTTCACAATTCAATATTCAACTAATATTTGCAGAGTTGAACGGCAAACACTGTTTAACACTGTAAACAACACAGTTACATCATATATCTTAGTAGATTGCTTATTCTCCACCATGCACACTGTTACATTGTCACACTGTGATATTATGATATCTCGATACATGGTTACGCCCCCGGCTCCTGCACGGTCAGGGGGACAGTGGGTGTGAGACTCTGAACTGAAGGAACAGAGAGGCCCCTGAGTGTGTGACGAGTGTTACCGTGTAAAGAAGCCCAACTGCAGCAGATGCACCACCAGCAGGAGAGCCATGGACATGCGTCCTCCAGACGTCCTGCTGTTTTCATCATCCTTAAACCAGGCGTAGCTGAAGACGTGCGAACACAGAGACCCAGCGAAGACGAACGAGAGGGTCAGAGCGAAGCAGACACACCATCCCTCCTTAAAGTACTGAAAGGCCACCAGAACATCCGACCCAATGTCCACCACAGAGCAGACCAGTCCCACCACGGTGCAGACCCACCAGAACTTGGTGAACTCTGTCCTACCAGACATGACCGTGTCTCAGTGCCAGGACCGGTCCGCTGTTTTCATTTTAGGGTCCGTTTTCATTGTGTCATCCAGAAATCCGTGACCTGTGTGGTAACACAAGCAAATCAGTTACTTCAGGCTTATCAGGACGTCCAACCTGTGACTCTGTCAGTGTTCTGGACTTTACCCCTCCAGAGTGTAAACGACTGATCACTGATCACAGTCTGCTCACCAGGTCTCTGTACTGTCTGTACTGGACTGGGCTGGACGTCAGTTCTACAGGTCTCTGTACTGTCTGTACTGGACTGGGCTGGACGTCAGTTCTGCAGGTCTCTGTACTGTCTGTACTGGACTGGGCTGGACAGTCAGTTCTACAGGTCTCTCTACTGTCTGTACTGGACTGGGCTGGACAGTCAGTTCTACAGGTCTCTCTACTGTACTGGACTGGGCTGGACAGTCAGTTCTACAGGTCTCTGAACTGTACTGGACCGGGCTCTGGGCACTGAGTGCCCAGAGAACAGCTGCAGTATTATTGTATGAGTTTAATATAATAATAATGCAATCACACTACTTTTATTTTTATTCTTCTCACAGGTGAATTTTGTCACCGCATCTCCTCCTACAGTTTTTGAGATATTGGCATCATTCCAACTCTGACATGTGCATTATAATCCCCCCACCCCTCCTCCATATGGTGCACATGTATGCAACTTTTTGATCGTCCGAGTATTGATCATTTAAAGTAATGATCAATTGACTTGTATGGTGGAAGATTGGCACATTGTGACACCACATCATTTTCTGCTGTATGTTGTCTAGCAAGCTGCACGCCAGCTCAGTTAGTCTGTTTCAGAACAGAACGTGGTTCTGCGTGGGTGATAAATGTCTTTATATTGGGCCTCAAGGTGAATTGTGTTCATTTGGGAGTTTAAGTGAGCTGCCAATCTTTGCTCCTCAGTAACTTCTCTTCTGTGCTGTGTTGATCTCTGTCTTTCGTAGACACAGATGGGTTTTTTTTGTACCATTTTTATCTGGTATCAGAATATGAGCTCATGTGAGCAGTGGAGCGAATTCATACTTTACATTTTCTCACGGAAGTGCAGTCGGTCATACTGTCCCACATTCATAATGAGAAAAATACACGCCTCAGCCTCCACACGCCCAAGTGAGCGTAGTCTGTGGTTTCCTCCTCCCCAGAGCAGAGCTGTTCTCAAACATCATGATCTTTTACTCATTATTCTGTCCTCCACAAACCTTTGGAGCCTGCACCATCAGCCCTCCTAAATAATAATGGCTCTGACTTAGTAAAGTCTGGGAACAGCTTAATTATCTTGTTCCCACAACATACTAACAACCTAATGAGCAGGACTTATAATTAATATTATCTCATTCTCATTCCCGTTAATCATTTCATTCTTAATTAACTTCAATCACATTAACATTAACTTAATCAAAGTTGCCAATCCAGACAGAAAATGCAGATTCTTTATTAATATTTTGCAAACGTTAAACAGTATTAAATAGTATTACAGCATTATAAAGTATTACAGTATTACAGTACTATATTTATCTATCTATCTATCTATCTATATATCTATCTATATATATATTAGATATATCATACAAAAATAGCATTAAAATGTAACAGTATCATGTACTATTACAGTGTTATACAGTGTTATAGTATTACACAATATTGCATTGTTACAGTATTATATAGTATTATGGCATTGTTAACATATTATATAGTACTGCAGTAATATAGAATTACACTATTAGTTTCATATTCTATTACAGTTTTACAGGATTAAATAGTACTACAGTATTATATAATATTACAGTTTTACAGTATTAAAGAGTATTACAGCATTATATTACAGTATTACAGCATCATTTAACATTATAGTACTTCACTATGATATAGTATTACAGTATCATATAGTATTAAAGTTATATGGTATTACAGTATTATGTAGTTTTACAGTATTAAAGAGTATTACAGGATTATATGGAATTACCTTATTACAGTATTAAGCAGTATTACAGTATTATAGAGTATTACCGTGTTACTCTGTATTATACAGTAGATCTTTAAGGCTAAAGTCTCACCTGTTTTTGTTGCCTGTTATTCCATTCAGCAGCTCCATACACTCTCATTTTCAGTTTATCTGTGTGTGTGTGCGTACATGGTCTTTTAAGGCAGCTGATTAAACCACTCCCTTCCTGTCCCACAGTCTCAGTATGACATAACACACACACACTGCTATGTGTCATAACGTGTACCGCTGCCGTGTGTTTCTATAACTGTAGCGCACTGATGGGAAAACCTGAAACCCCCAAACGTCCCCTGACATACTTTACACATCCTCTGAATTATAATAATCATCATCATCATCATCATCATCATCATCATAATCATAATGATCATAATAACCATAATAATCATGATAATAATAATCATAAATATAATGATAATAATAATAATCATCATCATCATAAAATAATAATACAGGTGTTTTGTGCCAGGTTTGGAGAGTACAGGAGGAAGCTGTGTGATTCAGAAGAGCTGCTCCTCATGTTCAGGATTCCTGATCCGCTGCAGGTGATCATTCAGATGTTTCTCTGGAAGAGCTGAGAGAATGTAGTTTGACCTGTCTGGAAGCTGGAGAGCTTTATCTGGAGTGCATGTGCGTGCGTGTGTGTGTGTGTGTGTGTGTGTGTGTGTGTGTGTGGAGGTCACTAAGAGCTGTGGACTTTCTTGTCATAGCTGGTCATCTTGAAGCTATTCAGAAACCCAGATAAGGAGCAAAATGACACTACCAGTCAAAAGTAGTGTCATTTATTAACCCAAAAGTGTTTTTTATTATTCATCATTACTGACCTACAAAATGCCCCCTAATGTAATTATAATTATAACGAGGATCACTAGACCACTGTTAGATGTTTAAGGAGCTATTAAGTGCTGAAACAGTAACGAGTGCATTCAAAGTTAAAGGACAGTCTAGAATTTGACTCTGCATCACCAACAACCAGTTAATAAGAGTCAGACCTGCACTGTTACAGATTCTCTCATCTTAGAAAGGAAACTGGGTTTATTTCTCAGATTTTCATTTATAGTTGTTCACTCAACAACTTTCCAGTTTAAGAAGAATAAAAGTCTGCAGTTTATGAAATAAATGGATGAGGTGAAAACCTGTGTTGTGTAAAATCATTTGACTCACATTTGTACCGCTGCCAGCCACTCTAAGCTTTTTGCTTCAGTTGGATAAAGACAGAACAAAGATATAGGTTTGACTGTTGCAGTGCTTTTCTCATCTGCCTCAACAAAAAGACCACCTGAAAGCTTCAGCATATTCAAAATGCTGCTGTTAGAGTTCCAACACAAACTAAGATCAGAGACGCACATCAGTCCAGTCCTCCACCAGCTTCCCCCCTCCATTCATTAGAAAAACTGTAGGGAAAAATTAATGAGGCACAGTGCAGTACAGCCAATGAGAGAGGAGCTCATTTACATATAACAGTCTTAAAGGCCCAGTAACAGAAACATAATAAATAAAGGCTTGAAAATGGTGCAGAAATGAAATAGGACTGCACACAAAGAGCTTTGCAGGAAAAAGAAAATACCATAAAACGGCAGCTATAGCAGCCGCAGTGTGTAGCACTATTGAATCTGGGTTCTGGTCTTGTGTGCATGGGCGTCACCGCCATTCAATCTGAGGGTGACGTGTCCCCCTCACATTTCATAATTATTCACTTGGACCCCCCCCCACATTTAACATAATAATTAGTTCACCCAGCGCTGTTGAATCTTGAATATTTCGCGAAAGAATCCACTCCACTTAATTGGTAGAAGAATACACACACTACTGGAAATCCGAGCAGCCTGTCTGTGCACTGCCGATTCACTTCACTTGCATGTGGTGAGTTGGAGGTAAACCCGAGCGGATTTCCAGTGGTGTGTGTATTCTTCTATCGATTAAGTGGAGTGGATTCTTTCGTGAAAGATTCAAGATTCAAGATTCAAGATTCAACGGGTGCCCAAACCCCGCCCCACATCTAAACCCCGCCCCCACACGGAGACCGATGCGTCCCCCTCACATTAAAAATGCTTCTGACACCCCTGTTTGTGTGTGTGAAGTTTGGTGGCGTGGGTTGTCTCCGGGCAGAGGCGGACAAAGAACCTAACTTCATTACTTAAGTGAAAGTACAGATACCACTAGTCAAATATTACTCCAATACAAGTGAAAGTCATACAGTCAAATTTAACTTAAGTCAAAGTACTGAAGTATTAAAAGTACATATTTCACTGCATTGTTGATTTATTGCCACCACATTTACAATATCAAATGCATCTAACCTGCTTGTAGAAGAAGAAGAGTTTTTGTATGCTGTAATATAGTTTGTATTGGGCAAACATGACACACACTTAAAACGATACAAATTCTTTATCTTTTCCGTAAACTTAAACATCGACTCTAAATATGGCCATGGATGCGGGCATGAAGCTGTCTCCGTCTCCATCCATTCTCCCCAGAGATGTTCACAAGTCATTTTTACCAAGTCCAGGTCAAGTCTCAAGTCTTTGTGCTCAAGTCCAAGTCAAGTCTCAAGTGGCAATGTCAAGTCAAGTCTAAAGTCTTTGAGTAGCAATGTCAAGTCAAGTCTCAAGTCTTTAGTCTCAAGTCCAAGTCTATGGGGTGCCGTTTGTAAAAACAGCTTAACAAATGTAGAGGTGTCATTTTTTTATCATTCAGCGCAATTTTCACACATTTTTCACACATTTAATGCTAAATGTGTTAAAAAAAACCCTAAATGTTGCGCACTAAATCTAAATGTTGCACTTTTACAAATGGCTACTCTAACTGTGGGATTTTTGAGCTCTAAATGTTGAGCTCTAAATGTTTAGAAGATATGCTAATTGGTCACGCCCCATGATTACAATTGGCTGTTACTTAGCTGGGGGCTGGACTGCGTGCTGTGATACCAACATGGAGGATTTGCCTTAAATTATCTTAAATCTAAATGTTAAATATGAAAAATATATCTTGCACTCTAAATGTGAAACTTCACAGTTAGATAGGGCTCAGTGACACCTTTCCAACGACCCCTCATTTAACATAATAGCCCCCCGGCGATCCAGAGTTAAAATCAGTTTGTAAACATAAAAAATCTTTTTTCGCATAATTGACATTACACACTCCTGCTTGTTGGCCACTTTATTAGAAACATCTATTTTAAAGCTCCACTACAGGTGCACGGTTGGTCATAGAGACTCTTTCCAGTGGAGGTGAATGGAACCAGACGTCTCCAACACAAACCCAGCTGTTTTATTCACTATCGTCCCCCAGTGAAGCTCCATGTGTCTCTGAGTGTTTATATGGATGTTGATGATGGTACAACAGTGAATCTGAACTTCTCTGGGGACTATTTCAGGGTATCCACGGGGTTTTAAAAAGTATTAAAAGGTGATAAATCAAAATTGCCAAAGT
Organism: Hydrocynus forskahlii; assembly: GCA_037974365.1. Classification (NCBI taxonomy): domain Eukaryota; kingdom Metazoa; phylum Chordata; class Actinopteri; order Characiformes; family Alestidae; genus Hydrocynus; species Hydrocynus forskahlii. Next base: position 9,842 of record JBBPCX010069206.1, read on the forward strand.
TGGCTCAACTGGGTAGTCAGCTGGCTGGCTTACGTTTTTGACTTGCTTAGGCGTCAAAAACGTCCAGACAACCATCAGCGTTGTCATGGGCAAATGCAAGTTTTCTGACAGCTGGGTGGAAGACCCTGCGTTTAAGGACTGGCTCAGGCCTGTAGTGGGAATAACCGGCAGGCTTATTGTTCGGTTTGTAAAAAAAAACATCAATGTCAACTGAATGGGAGCTAACGCACTTCGGTCGCATATGCAATCCACTAAACATAAAAATGGAATGCACGGTCAGCGAGAGCAGTTAACTCTACCACTCTCAACTTTCTGTGCTTCTGCACCACCACCACCACCACCGCAAACTAGTGCCACGGCACAAGCCAACGTTACGGCTCCCGCAACTACATCTGACCTTAGTGTGATTATGGACACCACACCAACACCGCGCATGGAAGCCCTGTGGTGTCTAAACACCGCTATTAAACACCACTCATTGAACTCTAATGAAGGAACTGTGGAGCTATTTAAAGAAATGTTCCCCGACTCTGACATCGCAAAGTCATTTCAAGTGTGGTAAAGACAAAACCGGTTACATCATCAAATTTGGATTAGCATCGTTTTTCACAAAACAGCTTGTTGATTGCATCAGCAAGGCTGGGCCATTCGTGTTGATGTTTGATGAGAGTCTCAATCAGGCGTCACAGAAAAAACAGCTTGATATCCATGTCCGATACTGGGAGAATGGCCGTGTCCAACCCAGATACTTTGGATCTCAGTTCTTGGGACATGGAAGGGCCGATGATTTGTTGCATCACATCAAGGCAAGTTAATATTCTTGTTTTTGCTATATAGGCCTAGGCTGATTAGGCGGCATCCTGTGGTCATTCATTTGAAGAGTTATTTATTCACAAAGACGTTATGTATTATAGGACAATGTTGGCAAATTTATTGTTGGCTACACAAAAGGTTTAAATTGGCCAAAGACCTGCAGCTACTTGAATGAAAGCTGAGTAGTAAGCTGAGACGTTTTTAGTATTTTGTTAAGTTCAATAACCTATCAGTTATGGAAATTAACACCACAAAATAATTTTATTGCTAAAATGCCAACTAATAATGGAAATCAAATGTGTATGCAATAATGCTTCTCTTTAGCTCCAAGTGCCAAGCTTTGTGAATGTGGAGATCTATTTTACTATATTTGAATGATAACAGTGTGGCCGGTATAGTGGGGAGAGACGAGAAGCACCATGCTGTGCCCTGCCCCTCTAGGACTTGATTACTCTAACCAGGTGGCTCAGGTGATTGACCCTTGAAATGTGTTTGGAGACACGAGTTGGAGAACAATAGCGCGTGGCGTGGCGTTTGATTCAGCCAGTGGTTGGAATTAGCAGAGCAAACGGAATCATCGTGCTCCGGTATTTGTGCTGGTCTCCACAAACTTTTAAGAGCCACGAGCCGTAGTGGTCATAGAACTGTAGTGGTCATGGAATATCGGTGTGGGTTTTCGTGGTGTCATCAGTGCATGATTTATGCTGTTTATTTGCTGTGGAGTGTTTTACTGTGTTTGCTTGTATTCATGACACTGTGTATTTAATGTAAAGTTTTCTTTATTTTTCTTCATTTTCCTCCCCTGGGAGCTGTAGCTATGTATGTCCTAGTGCCATAATATTCCCTATGTTTTAAGGTCTTGTTCTTTTGTCTAATAAATTAGT
>JBBPCX010069208.1:0-11537 GCA_037974365.1 Hydrocynus forskahlii
ATTTTGCCGATATTGAGATATTTCACTCCAATACAAAATGAAGATTATTTTAAAATAAAAATATTGAATTAGCGGACACAGATTTTACCATGTATATTTTACAAAACAGTGTTTTAGTTGTCACGAAGGGTAGTCACTACACCAGTGTAGCGTGGCGGAAGAACCCAGATGCAGAGTAACGCGAGAGAGTTGGTAGACCACACATTTTGCTCTCAGGAAGAGTAGAGATTCTCACCGCATTCCCACCGAATCCACATTCTCAAACACCCACAAAGTTATTGCTTAGCTCATGGTTAGAAAACCGGAATGACGTGGGAACATAAGAGACACCCAGGCGGGGTGTCTGCCAGAGGAGGTTCCAAGGTGTGCACCTGGTGAATCCGTTCCTCCAGCTCTCATCATAAAGGCGAAATGACAAGTTGAGAAGGGAGGACAAGCGTGGGGTCTGAAAGATGAATGAAAGATGGATATTAAATTGTTCAAAAAACAGTGCCCACTGTGCCTGCATCGGGTTCATGTGTTTTACCTGTTGTGTGGTGATGAGATTTTGGTGGTCGGTCCAGACTGTAAATGGCTCACCGCCACCCTGGAGCCAGTGACACCACCCTTCCAGAGCCCACTTTATGGCCAACAGCTCGCAGTCCCCGACCCCGTATCGCTGCTGAGTGGGGATAAATTTCCTGGAGAAGAAACTGCAAGGATGCAGTTTCTGGTCTGGACCTCGTTGGGAGAGAACAGCTCCTACACCCACATCGGAGGTGTCCACCTCCACAATGAATAGTTTAGCAGGATCAGGGTGAAGTAGGATGGGACCTGAGGTGAAGAGTAGGCACAAATGGTTGAAAGCTTGAATGGCAGTTGAATTGAGGTGAAATGGAGGTGCTGCAACTGAACTGAAGTCCCACATGAACCTCCTATAGAAGTTTGCAAAGCCCAGAAAACGTTGGAGCTGCTTCAGCATCTTGGGTTGGGGCCAATGACGCACAGCCTCCAACTTCTGGGGATCCATGGCCACATCTGTAGGGGTTATGACAAAACCCAAGAATGTGGTGGAACGCTGGAGGAAAGTGCATTTTTCCAACTTACAGTAAAGTTGGTGGGCCAGCAACCTCTGCAGGACTGCCCTGATGTGCTGGATGTGTTCCTCTTCAGTTCTGGAATAGATAAGTATGTCATCCAGATAAACAAATGCCCAGCGACCCAACATGTCCCTCAGCATGTTTTTAATGAACTGTCGAAATATCACCGGTCTACTGCATAGTCCGAACAGCATGACCAAGGTCTCATAATGGCCAGCAGGGGTGATGAAGGCTGTCTTCCACTCAATTGCCCCCCCTGATGCGCACCAAATTATAGATGCTCCAAAGGTCCAGTTTAGTGAAGATTGAGGCACCAGAGAAGGCGTCCAGGGCAGTATTAGTAAGTGGAAGCGGGTACCTATTCTTCACCATAATGCAGTTGAACCCCGATAGTCAACACGTGGACATAGGCCCCCGTTTTTTTTCGTGACGAAGAAGAAACCCATGGCCGCCGGAGATGAAGAGGGCTAGATCATCCCCTGACACAGCCCCCCATTGAATCCTTCATGGCCCTCTGCTCGGTCATGGAAAGAGAATATAAGCGGCCACGGGGAGGTATTGCGCCTGGCAAGAGGTCGATGGATAAATCGTACAGCTGATGAGGTGGCAAAGTAGTGGCTTTCTTCTTACAAAATACCTCTGCCATGTGATATGGGACGGGAATGGGTCCCCAGGTTGACGTTGGGGGCCTCGGACTCCCCTGAGCACGTCATGACAGGTCGGACCCCCCTGTAAAATCCTTTGTTGAGTTCAGGAAATTAGTGGATCGTGATGAAGCAGCCAAGGGAATCCTAACAACAGTGGAGGAGAAGTGAGGGTAGTAACATAGAATTGGATCTGTTTGGTGTGACGGTCGATAGTGAGGGTTAAAGGGGTGGTTTGATGGATGATATGACTGGTGGCAAGGGGCCGACCATCGATGGCAGGCAGCAAAAGCCTGATCCATGAAATTCCCCGCTGTCTAGATGTAGATATGCATGCTATGAACCACTTGTTATGCACAGTTTGTCAGGTACCCTCAACCACATCAGTGATAAATTTCTGACCTCAGGACCTCTGCTGACCATGTATGTGTCATTGCTGTGTCATGATAACAGGTATATTAACTAGGATTTTTAGTGTGTTTAATAGTAAGTAATAAATAAAAAATAATAAAATGAAACTGCTGTGCTTTCATTCATTCATTCATTTAGGCGAAGAAGATCCTATTATTGCTTGTTGATTCTGTTTTTTTATCTTTGGGAAAACCCTACATTCACCGTTATGCATGGACTGCTACATTTTCACGCAATAATATAATGTATGAAAATGCTTGTAAGACAATTGCTAGTTTAAAAATGCACAAGGTTCTACTTTGTCAACCTTTGCATGCTTGCCTGATGCTGTGTATCACAGTCGCCTCCTCCTTCCGAAATAATCATGTAATTATTATAATTATGCTCAGTATTGCCATTCCCAGAGCTGATAATACCTTTTTCCACTCCTTATATTATACTCATAGATATTGAATTGTAATGTTCCTCAGCATCGGCTGCTTTGCCTGCAGAAGGGCTTGGCCATGGACCAGCTCAACTTTTGCAGGACTTTTTGTTTAGGAACATCTGCGCCTGTCTGATTACGACTACAGTGACTCCCCACTCCAGATTAAAGAGTGGCAGATTAATTGGGCTGTCAATCATGGCCCCACACCGGTTCTTTGTCTCCAAGAGGAATACAGCGAGCAGTGTAGCATCTGAAATAATGTGGAACACTATTTGGCAAGCCAGGGGTGACATTGCTCATCACAGCTTGATAAGTGCTCAACAATTCCTCGGCAGCATCCAGTGACATCTAGAAGGGGTCTAGCGAGCTTTTTGCTGGGATTCTGACATGACAAAGTAATTCTGTGTTTTGAGCTTAGAGATCAGAATAGTGACTATGCCTGGTACTTTTTTCAGTTAACTGACTTACCTTCAGTGAACATTTGATGAACAATTCAATTTGATTAGTCTTTTGTTTCCATTAATTTGCATTCAATTTAATTGGAAATGATTAGATATTTAAAAAGTGATACAGCTGTATTCAAAAGTGTACACATTTTGACAAACTGGATTTGAAAATAGCTGTCATTTACACAGGTTCAAATTGTCATATATGCAAATTATTCAGTTATGTTTGAAGTTTACATTTCAGTTCAATTAAATTTCATTTTATAAATATTTATATAATACAGTAGTAATATATGTGTCACATAAGGCCAAGGGAAGGAGGTGCAGATGCAGGATTGTGCTAGTGTTTATTTTATTTACAAACGAGAAACCAAAAAGGCACAATGGCCACAATTTACAAACCAGAAACATGCAAGACGGCAACTGAAGATGGGAGAATGGCAGTGGACCGACACCATTACATGAAACAAGGCAACCTAAATACAGACTAAACTAAGCCAAGAACCAGTGAGAACTTAGAATCACTTATACTTAAACACTCACCCAGCCGGTGTACACCCATGTCAAAATAAAAGTTCATACAAAACAAAAAGAGCGGCCTCTAGCGGCATACATGGTATGCTATTTAAAATCTGTAAATCAATACTGTTGAATATCTCCTAAATCTATGATGCATAGAATTGTGCAATCTATCTCTTAAAATAGCCCCTTAACTCTGATTGTGTGTTTTTTCTCAAACCTTCAAACAATACCTGTGCTAATTACTGCCTTTTGGCCAAAACCTTGCAGTGTCCCTTGAGTGCTCTATCTTTTGACAGAGTAACTTAATGGTTTGTGCAAATTTTCCGGCATGCCATTCAGTCTTGTGAAGTATGCGCCGATCCTTTTTAATCATTAAGCACTTTGATTTAAGTGAGTAATCGTCTTTAAGTGCATCATGATCAATCTGAAGTCATCAGTTGTAGGGTCAATACCAATGAGATCACTGATCTCATGTTTGCTTTGCCTGTGGGGATGTTTGGCATTATTTAGACTGTGTTTTTGTGCTTAATAAAATTTTAAACTCATTAGTGTTTTGGGTGGAAGCATTTTTTACTCTGGTTACTTGGAAATGTTTTATAAGCCTTTAACCTTTCTTTCTGATCCAGTGAAAATAAACACATCAAAGCCTCCACTCCATCACAAGTGTTTCTACATCCTTTAACCTACCCATACATGCATTGTCAGCATGGACTTCTCGTACTAGCACTTTCAGAAGAGCTGCATGTCGCTGCCCCTAGATATATGCATTCATTTTTTTTAAATCATCCATTGTATTTGCCAGGCCTTCCTTTTGTGTGCCTTCAGAAATGCATACAATGGTTCTGTGTCTCTGAATGCTGTTACATAATCAAACATTTCAGTGGTGGCAGGCTTTAATGGTAGTTTTGCACACCAAACACACATGTTGGTAAGGGCTCCAGTGAAGAACGTTTAAGCTAGACAGTGTGTTGTAGGGACAGTGGTTCAGAGTGAGGACACCGAATGGATAGTTTCACACACTGTGCCATACAGTTGTCCAAGGATCCAGTTATGTTTTGTTGACTTTCGAAGTGAAGATATATTTTATGTTTTTCTGATTATGGTAAACCGTAAAAATATATAAACATTGTGCGGTGCCATTTGCAAATAAAACAAATGTAAGTGTTCAAACTTAGAGTCACGCTGAACAAGTGAATTTTTTAAAGCATGCTTTTTAAATTGTCTTCAAAAATGTTTTTCAAAGACAATTCATTATTTAGACATAACTTGATGAACATGAAACATGAAACATGCTAAACAGAAGTATAATTACATTACTTTTGACACATTTCACAAGTGTACTATTTCACACACACAGGTGCATGTGTGCATAGACACAAACATTCAAACACACACATTTACCTGCTTATCATTTACAATTACATTTATATTTACATGTATCACTCCTTCTCACACTTTTTTCTCTCACTAAGGGTTAGACACAGGCTCAGTATTGAGCTTGGCAGTAATTATGGTGCAATGGTTCCGTGTCAGTGACCGCCATGTCGATGTTAATGATATCCTCTCTCTCACTCACCCTCTCTCTCTGTTTCTTTCAATTAAGCTCTTTGTGGGACCAAATTCCTTCATAATAATAATAATAATAATAATAATAATAGTAATAACAAGAATAATAACAAGAATAATAATAATAATAAGAAGAAGATGAAGAAGAATAGTAAACAAAAATTAAATGTCATAAAATACAGAGAGAAAAAACATTAGAAATATAGAGTTATAAGTATTACAAAATTTTAAAAAACATTAACTTCTATATTGTGGGAATGATTTTTGTTTGCAGCTAATTTTATTAGTGGAAAAAATACTTCTGGTTGCTGAGGTTATTAAATACTCCACAACAAAAGGTTGCATGACAAGGATTACAGTTAAGGGTCTGGCTGTATTCATAGTTACCTTTTTTTTGTTTACATTTTTCTCACTCACCTCTTCTTCTCACACACTCTCCTGTTATTTTGTCTGTGTTCCTCCTGCTGGTTCTTTTCCCTTTTGCTCCCTCTTTTTTACTGCTGAGATAAAACTCCTGACATTGCCTGTAGTCTTTTCACTTTCTTTTTCCCCCCTTTCTCTCTATCCATTTTTCCCTCTGTCTTCATCTCTCTCTTTCTTCCATTCCTCTCTCCCTCTTCCTCTCTCTCAACCCCAAAGCTCTTTCTCTCTTTCTTTCTTTGTCTTTCTTACCTGTTCCTGTGAAAAGTACTCCCATTTTCTTAGTTTCATTACATAAAACAAAATTATGCAAAAACTATATTAGCAGTTTACAAAAATAAGAGGAAATATTTTGAATATATGTAGGAAACACTGCAAAAAGTAAATCGCTGCAAACACTGCAAAGGCACTAAATCATGTTTGTTTTTCCCTCTGATTTAGATATTTTAGCTTATTTTGCCTATTTCAGTCAATTTTGCTTACCTTGTTGGCAGATTCTTTTGCTTAAAAGAAGTATTAACATTTCCTTTTCAATATATTTATGTTTATTTTTTTCATTGTGCACGTTTTGATTCCTTGGCTAGTGTTTTCTTGCATATTACATGTTTGATTCTTGACAGCTGTGTCATCCCATGTTAATTCTTTCTGTCAGGGTGTTGATCCCTGCTGCCTGTACTGACCTAATTACTGGAAAAATAAACCCAAATAAACAAATGCAATATTAACCATTCATAGCTATTTGTGGAACTTGTCAAATCACCCTCTCTTCATGCTCACTGACATAAAATATTTAATTTGTTCTCTATAATCTGAATCAATGCAATAATAAATTATATCATTAGACAGAACAGTGGCGGTCAGTGAGCTTTAGGTGTTTTTGGTTTCCACTAATCACATTGTTTGGATTGAGCAGTAAGTCACTCGAGGGAATTACATGATGCTGGTAGAAAGCAGACTACCCCTAGAATTGGCCATTCATTCTGATAAGAGGATGATATTGTAGATGAGTAAATGATCGTGTAGTGTGGTAGACAAGAAACAGACACCGGAAAGGGTTGGTGAAGGAGCAGCCAAGAGTCTCATTTGTCTTCATTATGTGGTTGTGATAGACACTCGCTAATGCAGGCCCTTTGGTGAAAGGATAGAGAAGTGAACAGCAAGATTTGATTGCCTTCCTGTCAACAACTTATAGAAGCTGTGTTTGTGAGTCTGCAGCTTCTAGTTGGCTCCCAGTTGGCATTTATGATGAGTTCTCTTAATGTCCATCTTGCCAGTGTAAAAAATGTAGCTAATCTATGAGCACAATTTGGATTAGCCATCCTCAAGAAGTTACTCTTGGCTGGATTTTTTGGGGTTGTAGGTCACTTTCTACTAAAGCCAGGGCCACATATCAGATTTTTGGTGGAAAGAATTTATTATTAGTTTTCTTCTTCTTTTGTATGTATGTATTTGTGCCTGTGTTGTAATCCATTATCTGACAAACCAGTCCAGATTTTACTCCATTTTTATTTACAGTAGCACATTGCTTCATATGGAAAGCTCTCTTTGCCATTTTTAGTGTTAGATCTTTTCATGCTGTCTGTTTTAAGGGATCAAAGAAGTGAACACTATGGGTCGGTTTCCCAAACAGGGATTAAGCCTGGTCCTGGATCATGTAGTGCTGTAAATAGAGATTTTCCATTGAAAAGGAAAATATAGTCCAAGACTAGGCTCAATCCCTGTCTGGGAAACTGACCCTATAAGTAATGACTAAAACCTTCATATCAAGTCTAAATCGCTTAAAAAATGAAGAAGAAGAGGACAAAGCATGAGCGCTGGAACCATCAATTTCACAATCATTTCCGTCATCCCCCCACTTTTCGCCACCACCACCACTTATGAAATTGTGTTTGGTTTTACTTTCAACAAGCTCTCAGTTTTTTGGAGAGTCTGGATTAACTGCTTGTTAAAGGGAATCTTTTTAAGGAAGAATGTATGTAAAAAGACCCACTATACTAGTTCTGTGAGAGGGTTTTTTGCTTGCTAGTGATGAAAGGTAGTTGTGAATGTGGTGAGGTCATGGGCTTTCTCAAAATCATCACTGGGTAGTGTCTAGTAGACCTGCTTATAAAAGCATAGCCAGTCTTTTTTCATTTCTCAATTTGGTTCAGTTTTATGGGCAGGTGACAAAGGAAAAACCATGTAGCATCTTAATAAAATGCATTAATAAAGCATCAATAAAGCTTCTGTGCACCTTGGCATAGATTCTACAAACTCCGGTCTTAGAGAGCCAGTGTCCAGCACAGTTTGGTAGTTTTCCTACTCAAACACATTCAGTAAATCTGGCAATTAACTGGTGAGGTGAACCAGGTGTTTCTGAGCAAAGAAATCACCAACACATGCACAGCCCTCCAGGACTGGAGTTTGACACCCCTGTTCTAAACTTTGCTTTTGTACTGGAGGAACACCATTCTATCAGAAGATATTTTTCATTTGGTGTTTCAATGATATCCACATCAGCCCAAAATCTCCCACTGGTGTTCGACTGTGTTGAGGACTGATCTGATGACCGTAATGGTCATAGGATATGATTTATATCATTTATATCATACTTGTCAAACTAATCTCCACTCTCATCAGAATACATAAGTAATAAAATCTTGATACTGATTTGCAGTGATCTGTCTAAGGTGATTAGCAGGCCAGGATGGTATTTGTTCATTAAAATGTACAGAAGTTCTGTACGGAGGCTGTGTACATGGTTTTAGAAAATTAACACTCTGACATCATGTATAAGGAGGCTTCACTGTCCTTTCTTTCTTTCTTTTTTTCTTTCTTTCTTTCTCTTGCTCTCACTTTCTGCAATGATTAATAGAGGTTCAGGCTGCAGCGGGACTGCCTTGCAAGGCCCGTCCTGACTCCAGCCTGCCTCATTTGGGCTCGGCTTCTTGTGATCCCAGACCTTCCCAGGAACGCTGGAATTTACAGTGGCTCTGGGACCCAGTTTTGGTTGTATCGGGTACCGTTAAGGCACCTCTGTCGCACAAGGACCTGTGTAGGAGCTGCCAGCAATATGAGAGTCAGGGCAGTAGGTGCCCACGGGGGGTGCTAAAACTGATTACGCCATTCTTCTTCTCCTGACACACTGTGCCGCAGAAGCCCAACCTTCTCTATTGCCGCTCTGTTACAGCTTCTCTCTCACTCTCTCCTTCTTGTTCTCCCTCTTGTGGATTTGCACTGAGTGTGCCAAACAATGATTGTGCACCACAAAGTAGGCAAAAGGCAAAGAAGAATCATTTTTGACCTGTGAGCCCAGATAAAATGAGAAATTGGGCTCACAGGTCAAATGTATGTATGTGTATTTGTGTGTACACATACACACACACACACACACATACACATACATACATATATATACACACATGTATACACATACACATATGGGCGTATGCCTGCTCGTGCAAGTGTATGTATGTTTATCTGTAGTGATATTAAATGTTTGAATAATTTACTATCAAAATGTGTTAAAAGGACAAAATATTCAATAACCATATTATATTATAACTATTAGCTATGAAATATGTATCTAAGAGCATTATTTATGTAAAAAATGCAGTTCACATCATATAGTGTGACAAAATAGTCATATGGTGTGACAAGAAAACCCTGTCACCCCTTATGATGATGTGTCACACCATATGAGGTTTCATGTACTTAGCATGAGATTAAGCAATGTGCTATTATGCTAACATCCTAAAACCATGCTAACTACAATATGACAAAACAGCTTTCAAGGTAATATTGACTGAAACGTCATTTCATTTGTGTAAAATGTGTCACACCAAAAGTGCAAAAGGGAACTGAAGGAGGAGTGCCAGATGAACTTGATTTTTTTGACATCACGTGTCCTTCTGAGGTGCTGTTCTTCTTCCTGAAAGAAGGAGGACCCCCACTCCCCAAATGTCTCCAAACAATTGCCCATTTAAAAAAAGGAATATGCCATCACACCATATGATATCCATTTTTGGGACAAAATGTTTTAGTTAAGGGTGGCTTCAAAATATTGCGGCGAGCGTGAGAGAGAATGCGAGGACACACTGACTTCTCAAGCAGCAGTCTTTTATTTTTCAGCTTCACAGCTTCCAAACGCAGACTTAGCTGAGTGAACTGCGCCCCAACTGGTGTAGCCCAGCACAACACCCAATTCCACTACACCCCTCCTTTCTCGTCTCTCACTAACCTCCGGTCCCCGGACGAGAAAGGGCTCAAACCACACACTCACAATAACACACATAATAACACATAAACACATAACACACATAATCCCCCTCAAAATGTCCCCCAAACACAATAAACAGGCCAACTGGCCACGTACTCCCCACTGCAAAGGCTCATGGGAGCCAGTCCTGCCATGCCGCTTGCTACAATATTATGCCTGAACTTTTAGCCAAGCAGGCTCACAAGTAGACATCTGGGTTATCAATATATGATTGAATAAACAGAAAACAAATTCATTGTCATGTTGGGTTTTTTTTTTCAAAATCAAACTTTGTGAATTGTGCTTGGGACAGACACGCCGTATGAGCTTTTTCTAGTTTGGCTCTAAATTGTGAACCAGTGGAAGATTAATCCCATGACTACTCTATATGTTCATATAAAACAGCACTTTCTGAACAATATCACCACAGTTTTTACATATTTTTATATTAACTGCTTATCTTTGACACATTGGCCCAAAAACAGGCCATGTCATGTCATGTGTATATGTCTATCTCATTCCTCTGAATGGACGAAGATGTGCTCTGACAATGTGCTGTGGTATCTGGCACTATGACGTTGTCACACTTTGCAGTAGTTTGTCCAGCACATTCCACAGTTTAAGGAATTTGAAGGCCAAGTCCTTGAACTCTTTATCATGTTCCTCAAAGCATTCCTGAGCAATGTTTGAGGTTTGGCAGGGCACATTATCCTGTTGAAAGAGGACATTACTGCTCCCGTAAAGATGTGTACTTGATCTGTATCAAAGTCGGTGCTTTGTCAAAGTAACCTCCAAATAACTGGTAGGACCCCAGTAGAACATTGTACTGAGTATCACACTGTCTCCACGGTAAAAGAAATTGTGATTCAGACCGGGCCATCTTCTTCTATTTTGCTTTGTTTCAGTTCTGATGCTCACATGCATCATAGTCACTTTTTAAGGTGGACAATGTGAGGCAGAGCACTTTGATTGGTCTATGGCAACAAGACCCATACACAGCAAACTGTGATGTTCTGACACCTTTCTATCATAGCCAACATGAACTGTTTCAGCAATCTATGCAACAGTAGCTCTTTAAACCAAATGGGCTAACCTAACTACTCAGACACTTCAATAAGCATTAGGTGTCCATGACCCTGCCACTCATTCTACAGGTCACAAGGTCATGGTACTGGAACACGGAAAGACTTTTGTGGTGGAATGGAAAGAAGAAGGAAGGGGATAAAACCCCCCCCCCTCCTTTCTTGCTTTCTGTCATCTCCAGTTGTTTCTCGTGCCTTGGGCCATGAGCTCACGGGAGTGAGGGCAGCTTGCATTATTTAGATAGGCAATCGCTCAGAAAATTCCACCGTGTTTAGTGCTGCCAAGGCAGGAAAATACTAAAAATATCAAGGCCCTGTTCCTTGCTCCACGTCAACATAATGAAACCTCCAGGTGCAGCAATGAATCTCTGATGGGATGGACCTCCTGCTGGATTGGTGGCCCAGATACATTGTCACTAGGCTTGGACCATCATTTACACAAAAACCAAGCTGGATGATTAGTGCTGATTCTTTGGGACCAAAAACTTATAGAGCCACTCTCAATGTTCCAGCATCTCACTATAGGATATGTTGTCAAAAATTTTACTTTTTTAATTTCCTGAGAGATGATTAGTTGCTTTTCAATTATACATGAAAAGTGTCTTCCTTTAGAGCAAATTTTACCTAAATAATTATTTGATAAACCACAGACTGAAACTCTTGATCCTAAGGTTTCAACACCAGAAATAAATAAATATATATA
>JBBPCX010069210.1:0-11536 GCA_037974365.1 Hydrocynus forskahlii
TTTGTGTGTGTGTGTGGGGGTGTGTTGAAATATAAGTATTATGTAATACAAACTATTCATTTACAAACTATTAATAATACAAACTATTCATTTTTCAACTGCTTAAGAATGTGTACAATTATAATTACTGATTATATATCTGTCTGGAAAATCTGCCCAGTTTATTTCCTTAAGACTGCGTACTGCATATTTCTGCCTATTTGCAATGTAGAAGCTAATTTGCATTAATAGTGCTGACAGTAAAATCAATTCCCATGGAATTTACATATGGAATGAGAAGTTGCCTGGAAAAAAGGGCATGCTGAAATGTGTTGTAATAAATTAACTCACACATTGCTTAACCGATCAATTCAATCAGTCATTCAAGGCAGCTTCAAGTGACTTTAATGCTTGCCACAGGCATGTCAAAAATTATACATTTTCTCCTGCTGTCTGTATCATTTGGTTGTATTTTCTCTCTGTCTTCATTAGAACATTCTCTTCCCTAAAAGACCATGAATGCCACCTTTGTGAATGCAAGCATCTGCTCATCATATTCCTGGTCCAAAGTACCGACCGAAATTGCTATGATCATCCAGATTACACATTTTTTTGTGGGTTTTCCTCTAAATTGCTGCGTTGCCAAGCTCCTTTGCACAAGAGCTGGAGGACTGGATGTATCTGGGATTTTTTTTCCTTAGCCAGTCTGTTGCTGAAATCATTTTTTCCACTGCAGCACCCCTTTCTATCCTATGCTATGTGAGTGTCAACCTTTGTTTTTTAAAGCCATTTGGGTTTTTAGTTGGAAGCTGCATGAGTTCTCGGCCTCTGTTCCAGTGCTGTGTGTGCATTGAGCGTTACTTGGCAGTGATCCGGCCTGTTATCTTTCGGAAGTACAAATCAATAAAGTACAGGTTATGGTGCGCAGTCGGGGTTTGGATGTGTGCACTTATGTGTGGAGTTATTTACACGTTTTACTTTCCCGCTTTGCCTCACTGGATCTTGGGAGTCGCGTATCTAATGATCATGATTACGGAAGTCTTCTGTTGTGTCTCAATCCTGAAAGCCCTACGACAGCCCAGGCCAGGAGGGGGCCAGGTGCAGGACACTGCAATGAACACTGTCAAAAGAAAGGCCTTTGAACTAGTTTCTATCAATCTGCTGACATTTTTGGTGCAAATGATTCCAAGCGTTCTTATCTTTGGTCTTCAGATCTCTTTTTTGTGCACATTTTTCTTTGATGTGGCAGTATCCAGTACTTTCGTCAGCAGTATAATTCCAGGATTTGTCCAACCACTCTTTATTCTTCACCAGTATGGAAAACTAAAATGTAAGACGTGCTCTTGAACACAGAAGTAATGATCATTTTTGTACCATGTTGATCAGACTGAGTGGAGTTCACGCATATGGTAAACTGCGATAAATGATAACTGCACTTTGTTTGGCGAACGGGTAGACTGGGATTCGATACCCTGCCCAGACAAATACACCATGCTACATTCTTTGGGCAAAACTCCTAATGCTATGATGGCCTTCATCAGTAACATACTTAAATTGTAAGTCACTCTGCATGAGGGTATATTCCTTTGGTTTTTGTGTATTCATTTTAGAAAGCTTTTCTGGTGTGCTATGATCTGTCTGCTACTTATGTATAACATGATAAACATTTTAGTAGATGTCGTTTAAAAATGAATGTTCATTAATATTATGTATTCTTTCTTCTTTTGAAAAGAAATCCATTCCTATAGTCATTTGACTTATGGGTCATACACTTAAACTTTTCCCCCTTGGCCTTGACATTTATGTAGTTATGTTTACAAAAAATAGCTGTAGATAATTCTTACATGACCGCTTCCCATCTCTTGTCACAGTCGTATCTCCCAGGCCATGCCCCCATCCATCCCAGGCCTGAGCCTGAGTATGTTCTCCATCACTCTCCCATTGCTATTTGTTTTGTTGTTTTGTATCCTTCTTACATTCATTTTGCCCACCTGTGCCCTGTTTGCTGATCCCTACTTCTGCTCAGCCCAAACCGGATGTCTCTGTCCATTCTTTGTCATATCTGCCTGGTGTTGGTATGTGTTTCGTGAGTCTCTCTCCCTCTCTCTCACAGCTCTAAGCTGTAAAACCCACAACCTTTTGATCACAGGGGCAACTCTCTAACCACTAGGCCACCAGCAGAAGTGAACCAAAAATACCAAGACAGAAACAGTCAGCAACATGAGGATTCTAGAGCAAGACAAATGTTATTACATTTACTAATACAGCACGCCCACATTTTGGTTACCTCTTATGAAGACACACAGGTTTGCAACGAGAGTATAATTTTCCTGTGGTATTAATCACACTTAGTCAGTTTACGTAGAGGCTTTCAGAAGAGAAATGTGCTCCTGAACTGGTCAGTAAATGATATCTGTTTTATAAAACAGGATTGAAATATCTTTACAGATCTTCTTGTTGTTTCTGTCTATTATAAGAATTCACTGTCAGAGTAGACAAGGGTAAAGGGGGCATTTGTCTGACACTCTTATTCACAGTGACTTACAGTCATTAGTTACAGAGACAGTCCCCCTGGAACAACTGAGGTTTGAGAGTCTTGCTCAAGGACCCAATGGTAGAAAGTGGGGGTTCGAACAGACGACTTTGTGGTCTTCGGGTTCACAGGCAAGTGATGTTCCCACGAAGCTACTACCACCCTGTGCAGCCCAAAAATATGTAAAATTCCAGCTGTTAAAGTCACAATCAAGCAATACAGTCCATTTATAGAATTTTAAATAACAAATTTTCAAGTCATTACTTTTGTGATGTCATAATGTCAAATGCAGCCATACATCCACCCATTTAGCCTCAGAAGTTTAGAAGTTTAGTTTTCAGAGGAGTCTTACAGTGGTCTTCCTATGGAGGATTGGTCAACTTATTAAAGGAAAATAAGTTGACCAATCCTCCATAGGAAGCACATCTAACGTTACATTTTCTGCAATATTTAGAACACAATTTCTATTTATTTGCTGAATTCATGTCCTATAACCTTTAAACACCACATGTATGTTTTTTTCACAATATATTCACTTCTGCATTGTATTAAAAGGTTTATAAGTGTCTTTTCTGTCTTTACTTGTTTCACATAGAAAACCAATAAAGATATGTCATTTGACTAAGTAAAAGTGAAACATATTTACTGCTTTTGTGCCTGATCCCCCAAACACCTCTGCATTAGTCATTAGAAGATGAATGGGACATTACACGGGCTGAACAGCATGTGTTCAAATTGATAGAGGCCCATGGTCGTGGTGAAGGTGATGTTGACCTTGTTGGCAGGGTGCACGTCCATCTGCCAATACCCACTCAACAGATCCAGAGAAGGGCCACGCCCTTCAAGCTGGTAAGGGACTCTTTAATACTGGGTGAAAGGTAGGCATCCTTATTCTTCACCTCATTCAGCTTCTTGTAGTCGACACAGAACAACCACAAACCATTCTTCTTACGCATCAGGACCATGGGAGTGGCCCAAGGACTGGAGCTTTCGAACAACACCACCCTCTTGCACTGATCATAGCAGGCCCTTCAGCTCTAAGTAGAATCTTGGTGGGATTGGCTAGTAGTGCTGCCATACCCGTGAGGATGTGGGGGTACACTGCATCTGTCCATCATCTTCTCCCTGGGTGAACACCTTTTGCCACCTCTCCAACATGTGCCATAGCTGTTTTGCCTTTTCTTGGGTTTGACCTTTACCGTGTCCCCCAGCATGTACAACTCCTTGGACAGAGCACCCATCACTGGTCATTCCTCCACCTCCACCACACCAAGGGACCACAACGCCAGTTGCTGGTGGGCTTGGTGTGATCCTCCTTACCCAGGCCAATGAGAGGCATAGCAAAAGCTCCAGTGAGTAGGTGTGGAGGTTACACACATGGACAGGCACCCTGCCCTGTAGCCTCACTGCTCGCCCATCCATCTCAGCCCTGCGGTCATGTCCAGGCACCAGCACACCACGTACCTGGAGCTTCTCTCAATAGTGCCTAACATTCATTTCTAAAATTCTGTATATGACCGGTAGATGCTGGTCCTTCATGATCTCCATGACTGCAACTGTGAAGTCCAGCAACATATAGCCCACATACCTGAGGAACAGCCAGTTTATCAACAATCACCCAGGGTAAACTGCAAGCCAGTGTCCAAAATTCATGGGACTGGCCAGTACTATATAACTTCCTCTAGATGCTGGCCACTTGTCTTGGCATCACCTCCGAGGACACTCCTCAACTGGCCAGCACCATGCCCCCTTCACTGGTTGCAAACTGGTACACACAGGCCCTCTTTGTCCTCCAATCCCACAATTTTGAGCTTTAACTTCTCCCCGCTAACACCCTCTGTCACTATGCCGCCTCCACTCGCTGGGACTCCTCAATAGATTCCCTCCAGCACATGACCTAGAGACAAGAAAAAACAAAACAAAGGCCTGACGGCCACCAGACAGCCCGTCACTGCACTCACTCCAAACATCATGCACAGCACCGAGTCTGTATAGCCACTGCCAAAAGTTTCCCTTAAAAGCGGGTAAGTATGAAAGTATGTAGCTCCGTGCTGATCTGTCCTGAAAGAACAGCAAAAAAAATGGACTGTTCCCTTCTAAGGCTTTAAAAAAATGAGCATGTAAAGAGGAATTATGACTTCTGTAGCGACTGATCTTAGAGTGAATAGTACCAGGTCTATTAGCACATCTGTTGGCCGTCCACATCTGTTGGCATGAAAACTTACTTTTTTTGAAATATTTTTGTCAAAAAAAATGCAGAAGCTGTAAATTGAGAGATGTGAGCAACAGAAATTAAGATATTTAATATATAATATGAATAACATCCAGCAAAAAATAAACATGAGGGAAAAATTCTGTAGCAAGACGTTTGTATATCTCTTATGAAAACACACAGCAGGTGTGCAATTAGGCAGGAATTTTCCAACCATTTTAATCAGGCCTAGTTCAGCTTTCAGAAGAGCGATATACTCCTGAACAGGTCAGTAAATGATATCTGAATGTTTTACCGTATTTTGAGCATATAAAACTGAAATATCCAAGTCAAAATTAAAAATATGATCATATATGGTATGAGCGCAAAATAATACATTCCTTTGGTCAGATAATCCATTTTCTAAACGAAAATGTTTTTCCAATCCTCTATAGGAATCAAATATAACAACATTTTCTATGAATTGTGCACAAATTCAATTAAATTGTTTCACAAAACTTATTTAACCTTTGTACACATCACGTCATGTTAATTTTAATTCTCTAAATGTTAGCATTTAGAGAACTAAAATGTGCAGAAGTGTGTTTTTTGTACTTATTTTCTCTTGGAAAATCCATTTTGTCATTCAACCAAGGGAATTCTTACTTTTGTGCTCATCTAATTAACTATTCATACATTTTTTTGACAATGAAAACACTGCATCTTTCAGTGCCTCTTACACCACTTTAATCTTGAGTGATGCTAAACTTGATCTTGACAGTTCTCTGTGGATCATGGGCTGTTTGGCTTCTAACAAGAGGTTCACTTGCAGCTCTAGAAGCCAAACTCTTCCTGCTTCATCTTTTTTGCACAGATATTGCTTGTGTCTGTCAAACTGTATTTTCTGACTTCAGTTATTATTTAACATGCAAACCATATATAGGTGGGATCATCTTATGTCAGCTGAGTCTGCATGGCCTGCTTCTCTTCCAGAGCTTTGTGTGTGTTGAGCGTTACCTGGCTGTGGTTCAATCTGTTATCTTCCTGAAGTACAAACCCCTCAGGTACAAGGCAGCCTGCTTGTGCCTGTGTTGGCTGGCAGCGGTGATTTTAGAAATAATCCACTATTTCACTTACAGTCTTGTCACTTATTTGATTATTTTGATTTCTGTTGTTTGTACCGAGTTGTTCTGTAGTTTGTCCATTCTCAAGGTTCTGTGTTTCTCTACATAGTACCAAAAATGTTTTAGTTTTTCTATATGGAAATGTGGCTGAATTTACATTAACATTTATATTACAAAATTAGTAAATTATATTTTTCTAAATAATTTAGCACTTAAATGTATGAAAATATATATATTGCCACAAAAAAAGCTGTGACTTCCGAGCCTCGTCTGCTACGCCCCCTCGTCCTGCAGGGTTTATGTTTGGGCACTGTGCTTAGCAACCCAGCATGAGGATGAGAGGGCGTGGCAGAGGAGGCCTGGGCATCACAAAAGTTTTTTAAAAATGTGAGGATATCTGCAGTTTCTGCGTTAGTGTGTGGGTTCAGCGAACAATGATTAGTTCAGTTCTCTGAAAAAAATCAAGTTGGATTGAAACCGCGACAGCTGATCCGCGTTGAAGTGGGGGTTTGTGCTACACATGTCTATGTTTACATTTCTGTGTTATTTGCATAGTCTGCTCTTTTTATTCTATAATGTTGTGTATATCTTTAGTCTATTGTTTTTTGCTGCTCTTACTTTTGTACTGTCCACTTTTGGCAACAGAAATTTACCACTTGTAGGACTAAGAAAGGTTCAGCTTATCTTATCTTATCTTATCTTATCTTATCTTGTCTTATGGAAATTATGTTTGTAATCGCAAATCAGAGGCTGGTTATATCTTTGTTTTGTATGCATCCTGTATATTTTTATGTCCAGGAGAACTGCTTGATGCACTGTTGTTTTTTTAGTGTTTCTTTTCATAGAGGTCCACTTTGGTTGCTTTTTGCCTCAGCAATGAATACCTTCTGTAAAAACACGTAGAAAATGTAATATTCAATTCAAAAAGTCAGATTTATTAGCTGATATACAAAAATTTTACAGAACATTACAAACCAGTTCTAAAAAACATTAACAAAAATGTAGGTTGGGAAATGGCTATGGAAAAATGAAGTCTAACTTTTTCGGTGCATAAAATCTCACAAAAAGAGGGGAATAATGTGAGAATGATGCAAGAACACCTCTGTGACTGATAACCTTCTATGTGCAAGCACACACAGAAGAAAAAAGATTTGAAAAGGATAATTTAAATAATTGCAGCTTTAAATGATTTAAATCAACATAAATCATGCTTCCATTGGTACAATTTCCCCTTTTATTCGCTACCTCAATTCCAGAAAAATGCACTATGAAGGTCACAGATACATCCGACACTTCTCTGACTTGAACAGCATGCCCTGATTTCACCTGATTTCATGGCCTCTCTAAACAGATCAGTTACGGTGATTAGCCTTTGGATCCACTTGATTACCAGTCAAAATCAAGGACAGTGGTCTGGAAAGGAACTTTTAGCTGTCCCACCAGGGTGAGCACATCTAGCTACATACTCATCTTGCTATTGTACTTATGATCAATGGAAAAAATAAATTCTGTGGTGCAAAAAGTTAGCATGGGTTATACAGACAGATACAGTTAACCTTTAAAAGAAGAATAGGTTAAGGGCACATTATATATAATCGTTTTTTGGGTTTTTGTAAAGAGCATTCTTTTATGCCTTGAAATGTTTTTTATAAATGACATTTTAGGGACTCAAAAGGTTCTTCTATGGTAATGTTCCCTCTGTGGCCACTTTTTCACTTTTTAAAACTGAATGGCTGTGTGAGGATTATTACAGTACAAAGTATAAAGCAGTAGAATAAGTATATTGTGAGTTATAGCTGAAGGACTCATTTGTATTGAAGTACATTTCTCTAGGTGAGATGGAGCTGGATAGCACTGCTGCTAAATTCAAGGCACTGTTGTGGTGTCAATACCATGACCAAGACTGTAACTTGTCGCCCTCTTGTGGACAAATAAATAAATTTCCCTTCTACCAAAAATTGGAGGAACATTTGTACTTGTAAGGCATTTTTGCTGAGTGGTTAGAATTGCTTGCCATTTCTAGCACCTGAAATTACAGCCATTCCTCTTTTTCCCTTCACATTAAAAACAGTTCTTGAGTAAAATAAATGGTTCTGTATTCAACCATGGACACTACTGTGCATCTATAACTTGTATGTTGTTATATCTTATTTAAACATGAATGTTTTTTAATGTAAATGTTCCTTCTTCTATGAAAAATAAATCTATTCCTATATTCATACATAATCATCATATACATCTGAAACATATATTGACTTGACTTGACTGAGATGTGCTGTTAATGGTGGAATGCAGAAATGGCACGTCATTTTTTGCCTGAGCTCCAGTTAGGACATTTGGTTGTTTTATTTACTAAAAACAACTGTAGTTTATTTTTACATGACCATTTTCCATCCTCTCTTTAGCCGCTTAGATTTGAACAGGCTGCTTTTGCTTCAATGCCTTTAAGGCGTTTTTCTCTTCTTCTGCTACTTTCGGTTGCTCTTGATTAGGGGTCCCCACAGCAGATCAACAGTCTCCATTTCCTTCTATCCTCTGCATCTTCCTCCCTTACACCAACTGCCTGCATGTCCTCCCTCACCACATCCACAAACCACCTTCTAGGCCTTCCTCTTTTCTTCTTCAATGGCAGCTACATCTTCAGCATCCTTCTCTCAACATACTCAGAGTTTCACTCAGCACATGTCCAAACCAACAAAATCTCGCACCTTTCTGACTTTTCCTCCAAAAGGTCCAACTTAAACAGTGCAACTCCTTCTGACCCTCTCTGTACTTCTCCATCAGTACTTTTAGATATCTGTCATGCTCTCTCCCAGCTCTTCCTCATTTAAAAGCAGTCTGGACTGAAACGCTCCTTGTAACTTCACTGCAGGTAGGTGGTGCTGAAGTAAAAGTTATCAAGTCTGACACTGAGTCCCCTAAAGAACTGCAACTTTTGTGTAACTTCAACGTCTGTCAACATGACAAAGCATTTTTCATTTTTTGTTATATTTTTTGTTGAAAATAAAATGCAAAATAATTTATGAAGTGTGTGTGAAGTCCTGAAGCAACAGACAAAACAGGAAGAGTATCAGTTCCTAATATAAACATCATTCAGCAAACATTCTTAAGCAAGACAATTATTACACTAAGCAGACAATGGTTCACCTATTATGGAAGCAGATGGCAGGTGTGTAGTGAGAGGATCATTTTCCTACCATATTAATCATAACTGTCTATTTATGTAGAGGCACAATCTTCTGGTTTCAGAAGAGGAACTTGCTCCTGAACTGGTCAGTACCTTAATGTTTTGCCATATTTTTTATAAAACACAACTGAAATATTCTAACGCGTGTTCGTGTTTGAATGGCCAGCTCTGGATTTGTCATGACTGATTAATTGAGTTTGTATTCTGTAATAACACTAATCCTAATAATAATGTCATTAAAAACTGGTCTTTGAAGCAGCTTTAAAAATGTACAACCTTATAAAACAGTATAAAACAGAAGCAATAATAGTCAGAGAAAATACAAGAAAAAATGAGGAAATTGGTCTGTTAAAATTTACAGTTTTGAATAAAAATAAATGTAATTCTCTGGAAGAAACATTATGTCTAATCAAATTATGTTGGTTTACTCTTTCATCCGTGCTTCCCTTGCAGATGCTGTAGAACTGAACGGAAAGAATGACACAGAAAACACCACATTTTTCAATACCATTATCATCAAATGTAAAAAATGTTCAGCCGCTTCCTGTCGGATCACTTGGATCCTATTAGCAGCGAAGGTGAACTGGATCTTGACAGTCCCCTGTGGATCATGGGCTGTGGGGCTTCTAACAAGAGGCTCACGTGCAACTCTGAAAGCTGAATTCATCCTGCTTCATGTTTTTTGCACAGTTATTGCTTCTGTCTGTCTAAATGTTTTTTCTGTCTTTAATTTTTACTTTGTTTGCAAAGGGAATGCAATTGGAGCCATCTTATATCAGCTGTGTCTGCTTGTGTCTGGCCTGGCTGGTAGTGGTGATTTTAGAAGTAATCCACTGTTTCATTTACAATCCTGTCACTGTTTTGGTTGTTTTGGTTCCTGTTGTTTGCACCGAGTCATTCTGTAATCTGTCCTCAGGATTCTGAAACATCCTAAACCAGGAGATGCAACAGGAACAAGAGAGAGCAAAAAGGAAGGGAACCTCATAAAGAAAAAAGCCTTTATTATTATTATTTTGCATCTGGTGAAGCTTCTAATTAACTATATGCCAATTATTGTAGCGGCTGCTGTTATGCCTGCAACGTCTAATATGGCATACAGGTGTAGCCTGCATTCCATAGTGGTAATCATTTGCTTCTATGGTGGTTTCATTTACCCTTTGCTCTACCTTCACAGGGCTGGAAAACTGCCCTTCATCCTTTAGTTCAATGTTATTCCTCTGATTCAACCATTCAACATCCAGATTAAATCACAGACATCAGTCCATATATTTTTTACTAGATTATCATAACCATGATTTTTGTTGGTTTTATATTGTTAGGGGTGTCATGCAGTTACAAATTTTATCTAATTAACACTGAGATTAATTAATCTAGATTAATCGCAAATATATTTGCTGTAAAAGTATTTGAAAATTTAAATGAATATTGGCATATGAGTGAATGAATAATCAACATTACAGACTTTCAGCGTATTTTATTTAATAACTGTTCCTGTACTGTTCATGTGCAGTAATGGTCACAGCAATCAAGACTATAACCTAATATGCTTCAGCAAGAACAATGACACTACCAAGTTCACTTATAAGGAGCAGTTTATGACAATGTACAATGTAACCCGCGTGTTTTCATGAGCATTTTAATGTGGGGTGTGCTGCACTCAACCTCTCGCCTTTTTCACTCATAAGTCACCACCTAATAAAACAGTTCCAGTGTTCTGATGAATTATGCTCCGTTTAAGTTTATACAGTTCGTACAGTTTATAGTCAGTTTATAGCACTGATAATGATGAGGAATAGGCAAATACTATGCATAATCAGATAAAAATATATTTTATATATATGAGAAGAGTCTAGATAGATAGATAGATCTTTAGAGAGCCAGTTTATACAGTCAGGTTCTAAGACGGAGAAATGCTACCGTGAAGCAGGGCACAGGCTTACAGCTTGTGGTGATGTCTGGACAGTGCTGATGTTTCCCAGCTTCAGACAGCATTCTGCAAACTGCAGAAAAAGGCATTTTTGAATCAGAAACCTTTATTGATCCAAGAGGGAATTGCTTATGTAATGACTGCAAAGACACAGACCCCAGAGTAGACATACACACACATGCCCTTGAACTGTGCACCAAAGACAGCATGTAGGAGCAAACAAGTACATGTTTAAGTCAAAAGTAACAATTAAAAGAGCTTTTTAGATATTAATCACCGTAAAACAGTGACCCTAACGCAAGATAGCACTGATAAACCAGTGTCTAACACAAGATGGCACAGATAAACCAGTGTCCAATGCAAGATAGGACAGATAAACCTGCTTCCCTAACGCTAGGTAGTACACAGTCCCAGTACTGTGGAATTGCACATGCACGAAAGGGCACGGCAACACATCTCGATGGGTAGCATGCTTTGACAGAACACTGGACCGGGTTAAAGTCACGTGGTGCGATTAATCAACTTTCGGGTCGTCCTGTTCGGACACGCTTTGTCCGAAACCCACCAAACTTCATGTGACGCATCAGGCCAACTC
>JBBPCX010069211.1:0-11536 GCA_037974365.1 Hydrocynus forskahlii
ATGTAAAAATTACCTATTGCAAGTATACATCTAAGTACAAGTCTATATATATATATATGTATATGTATACATAAATATATAAAATGCACATGAGAATTATATATACATATATATAAATAATTTATATTGGTCCATTCATTATGAAGTTAAAAATATGTCTGCTGACATGAAACACACAAACAGAAAATCAGATACTAGGTTTTGATCTGACAGTGCTGAGATATGTACATGTGGGTATTATTTATGACCACATGTCCTGACATTGCGTTACATGAGAAGAAGTCTGTGTGGGAGAGTATTTTCACATTCTTTCCTGCTGTCTCTTTTTAGTAGCGTTTGAATGCATGTGTTCTGGATTTACACATTCTTGTCTATCTGACGATCTAGAGGCCTCTCATTGCTCACATTCATTACCTCGCTTCGGTTTCTTTTGAATACAGCCTCTTGCCGAGCAGCTCTGTAATCTGCCCTTCTCAGGCATTCACACGGTCCACACACCCGCACGCTCTGAATAGCAAAGGCATTTTCGTAAACACACATTTACATCCAAGGTTATGCTGTGATTTTGGTCTCGGCTACATGAGAACACCCTGTGCAGTAAATTCTGCATATCACTGATGAGATAAAATCTTGTATCTCAAAAAAAGTTACTTTACAAGAGACAGAAAATCATTCCTATCTTAATGTAACTTAATGTAGACCAATTTTGATGAATTTATTGTGACAGTTCTCCGTTATCTAGGGTGATTACGCAGAAATGTCACAATAAACTCATCAAAATTGGTTACCTGGTGAAAATATATGTTCTTATATCTCTTTATATCTTATATTTTTTACTGCGATAGCAGTCCGAGTGAAAACCGTGGCATCCACGGCTGTGTTCAGCAGTCTGATTATTCTCTACAAGGGGGCTCTGTTAGCACTCACCTTTTGTGAGCATCGCTGAAAGAGAGGAAACCAGAGCCTACGTGGTCACTACACAAACTACAGGGCCCCACAGTTTACACAAGGGCCCCTCTTCCCCCTCTTGTCAAGGTGGGTGTCAGTGTTTTGAATGGAACTATCTTCATGGTCACAAAAAGGGAATATCACTCTCGTTGGTCCATCCTTCTCCCCCGTCGGCAAAACAAAACCCACCGTTTGCTCAGGGCCCCATGGTCATCAGGACCAGCTGTGGAGGAAACCCACACTAGCAGGATCCAGTGAATGCACATGTGTTTCCTTTTGTAAATCTTAAAATGATTAAGTTAACGAAATGCTGGCTTTTGCAAATTAAATGTGTCTAAAGTTATTTATTTGGACTGATTAGTTGCCGAAATAATGACTAAATTATTCAATTACTGACATAATCTATCTTGGTCCTGATTCAAAGTCCATATAATGGGCCTTTTCTACTGGTCCTTGAAAAGTTCACACAACAAATAGGGAAGCTGGTGTTTTCAACTGGCGTTTCTAAGAGTTTTTTCAGATAGCAGTTTATCTAGAATGGACATGCCCTGGGGTCAGGGTGGTTTGTGTCGGATCCTGCAGTGGTGAACCCTCTCATGACTCCTGTGGGCCACAAGAGTGAGTGTTTCTTCTCCTCGGTGCACTGCCAGTTGTTCCGCTCACCGCATGGACCAAGCAGCAACAGCGAGAACCAGCCTCAGCACTTCCCTTCAGCCTGCCATGAGCTAACGGCCCGTCTCGGAGTGAAGCAATTGCGGCTCTTCCCCATCTGCCTGTTTGTCTCTCACTTCCCCATACGCTCATATGAGGCAGTTTTGGATCGAAAACAGTGACCCCAGAAATGGCCTGCGCTGCTGAAAGCTGCTGGGAAACTTTCCCCTTTTAATTCAATCCAGTTCAGTTCAGACTCACAGACGCAATCCGGTCTCTAATAACATCATAACAGAACCAGCACTGAGCCAAGAGAACAATCATTTTAACGGAGTTTCACGCAAGGCCAACCTTCAGGCCAACCGCACAGTACTGAAAAACAGAAGCGTGGTTATTGACGTGTGGTTTAACGCTCGTGTATGTGTTAATCCATTAATCATCCTGACAGTAAGCCCAACATGATTAACACTTCATGTTTAAAGCAGTATTTCTGCCAAAATGCAAACTTGCAAACAATGTTCCCATTGCCCTGGATTGACATTTAGTTTAAAAAAAGGATCCTGCTCTCTGGGAGATGCATAAAAAAGCAGAAATGGCATAAGCATTGAATCCTGAAATTTGTCTGTATTTTTATTTCCATTTTTAAAATAGCATCACACAGTATAAGCATAAGCGAATCTTAAGGGGCATATTGCAAAAGAGTCACTTTAAGGCAATGAAAAGCAACTTCTAGGCTTTGTGCTGCAATAGAAATCTCTGCATGGACAACAGTTACAAACCTAATTTGGGGCTTTGTTGAGTTCACTTTTGCCTTTACCAGCACCAAATGAACATGAACTTTATATAAACCTCAGATCCATTCGTCAAATATATCCGTCATATATATATATATTTAAACCCCATCCATTATGTTAGATGAAAATAGACACTAGGCACGAACATGCATCCACATTTAAAACACGATTGGTCAGCTTAATTATTTGTCATTGTAAATTTAACCAATTAGGTTGACGATGCCTGGCCAAACGTATCAAAAAGACCTTCAGTGGTCCAAAACTGAATACATTACTTATTGCTCATCTGCCATTAATGGCCATATCTTGCACTAATGGAAGAATATGAAAATCTGCAAGGTTAAAATGGTGGTCATGTGGACAGTGCAGCACATGTTCAATGAAAGATGTGTGCACTGATGTTTAATTGGCTCATTTTGACCAGGACCATCTTAAAATGCCTCCCCACTGGCAGTGAACTGGACCTGCAAATACTGTTGGTCCACGGTTCGAGTGGAGTGTTCAGACCTGCAAGAAGGAAACCAAAGAGAAGGTTTGGTGGTTCTACACCAAATGAGGCATGTTTGAAAACAGCTCCCGGTGTTGAAATATTGCAGGATCTTTTATTCATTCACATTTAAATGCATAAAAGTCTGTCTTCACACTTAGCGTCAGGGAACATGCCTAAAGCATTGGTGCCCCGAAATCTTGTGCTCTTTTGTTTGGTATGTACCAAAAAATCCCTGACAGTACAGGCCAATTATATGCCACTTAAGAATGCATGGGTAGTGTTTGAGTTTCGACTGAACGTGATGGACCAGGAGTTGGTAGATCGTGTGATCTCAGGAGGGTGTGGCGTTAAAGTGGTACCTTACAGATTAAGGAACTGGTGGTTTTTTGAGCTTGCTAGCCATTCGTCGTGATGAGGAAACAGATGTTTTGATCATTCGGTTCGGTTTGGAATGCAGCTCTTTCTCCCTATTGGTGAAAAAGGAGAGTATACGACAAAGGAAGTTATAAATGGTCCAGGCTGCATGCCTGATTAAAGCAACAACAACAGCACAATGAATTCAGCATCAATTTGACCACATTTTGGTGACCTCGTGGTGAAACAGACAGGCTGTTCCAAGCAAACTGGCAAAGGATAAAGAGGTGAAAGTAAAAAAAAAAAAAAGCAGATAGAGGAAGAGTGTTAGAGAGCTTTTGAGCTTTCTCAAAGGTCACACTGTAGCCCTGTAGCACGGTGGGAAGGGGAGGAGGGAGTGAGCCGCTAAAGAAACGGATGGATTTCTGAGAAATCAGCCCCGTCCAATCAAAAAGCTCTGCCCGTCTGGCTCCTGGCCAGCGAAGCGAGGGAGGAGCTGAATGAGCTAGAGCTTGTGAGTAAACGAATGCTGCGAGCGAAAGTGCCAAACCTACCTCTCTCGCTTGCGCTCTCTCTCTCTAACATTCACTTATGAGCCTGAAAAGAAAGAGTAAAAAGAGAGGAGACCACGGGGAATGAAAGGATCTCTCCAATGCCTTAGCTGGTATGTTTTCTGTCCCTCTCTCTCTCTCTCTCTCTTTCTCTCTTTTTCTTTCCCTCTCTGCCTTTTGCTCTCTCATTCTTTCTCTCTTTCCTGTGTTTGCTCTCCTTTCCTTTTTTTTAAGATCCATAGGGCTGCACAGAGAAGCATGAGCCCCAGAATGTACTGCAGACTGTTTGCCCCTTAGAGTTTAAGTGTGTGTTCGGCGTGCGGATATCTGTGTGTGTGTGTTAGTGTTGCGTGGGACCTCCAGCAGGAAGCTGAATGGAGAGAAAATGGAGTTTCGTAGGACCATGACTGCAGTGGGAGCGTGAGCATAGATAGCGTATGGGAGAGAGCGAGAGAGAGAGAGAAAGAGAGAGAGAGAGAGAGAGAGAGTGCTGACATTCATGTGCTGTTTCTCCAGTTTCTACGTTCTGCGCTCTCTCTGTTTTAGTACCTATGTGTGTTTGTTATACATGAATCCAGTTAAGAATCTGCTTTCTTGATCATTAGTGCTAATTATCTGCTGCACAAATAGTCTGTCTTACATCACACGAGGGATGTTGCAATTACTCAGTGACAGTTTATGTTGAACCACTGGCAATTTGCATGACAGGCATATTTTACCGACCTCTCTTACAGTAAAGAGTGTTGTTGGACACACCCATCTGTTTTGCCACATAGTTAAGTGACAAGACAGTCTGCCCTTCAAAGAAATAGTTGAGCATAAATGATCATGGTAGCACTGTTTTGCCCAAAGGAAGGACCTGAACCAGGTGCTAGTTGGATGGCGCTGTTATCAAGTATGATCAGTCTTATGTCTGGTTTTGCAACTCTCTAATGCTAACTGGGTATTTCCCCCAATTTTGGGTTCGTTCTCAAGCCCAAACACTGCGAGTCTGAGCCCATGCAGGTGCATAGATTGTGTCGAGGTCTGTGAGATTTTTGTCAGTGAAGGAGACTGAAGTGTGTGGGTCTGTACGGCAGTGTGCAAAAGTTTAGGCACCCCCGCTCACATGACATGATTTCTCAAATCAAATGTCTGCATAGACTTGTGTACATTTTAATGGCTTTTTTCAGTGCGTTAAACTCATCACATAAATAGAAATTTTGCCGAAAAATGCCATATTTGAGCAGAGGATGTGTTTGCCCATTTTCCCACCAAAAATCAACAAAACGTCATTTGCATTAAAACTTGCACACCGTTGTACCTTTGGCTTGGGCCTTCTTGGCCAGTGCCCAGCTCAGAAATGGATCCAGATTAGAGGGTGAATGTTCACTTCATGAGTTGGAAGGAGCCTTTGATGACAAATGGGACACTTTTTGACTCAGCTGAAGACATGTTCAGTCATTCTTCATCCTGGTTTCCGTTTCACACAGAGACCAGCCGCACCCTTTAACGGAGCTCGTCTTTGGTTCTTCACTAAAAAATGAGCACAAGGCGGGCTTACTGTGTACATTTCACCTCGAAAGCCATCTAATTAGTGTAAGCATGATACTAATTTTTGCAGCCAGACAGTATGATTTGAATACTTTTAGCAGTTAAAAAGACTCTAAACGGTGTGTAACATTGGATGCACTTTCTGTAGTGATGACATATTCAGGGCTTGTGACTCAAATGACCCCCCTTGGTTGTTTAGTTTGAGTTTGAAGTCGACGTGTAGCCACGTTGGGCTGCGTGTGCTCTCAGCTGCCCTGTAAGCGTTTTGATGATGTCACCCTCTGCCTCGCTGAGAGGGATCAAAATGGAGGATTCAGTTTTCTGAAGCCAGTGTGTGTTTGGCAGGCCTTCTCTCACATGATGTCTCTTTCAGAAAGAGGCCTGTTTTCTCTTAGCTTAGAGGTATGCATGAAAGTGAGGGGGGGTGTGGAAAAAGAGGATAGACAGACAAGGAGAGATGGTGTAGGAGGAGAGAGTAAGCCAGAGATAAAGCATGAGAGAGAGAGACAGAGAGAGAGAGAGAGAGAGAGAGAGAGAGAGAGAGCACGAGTGAAGGCTAATAGGGTCATGTGACAGTTCTCTGATGTAACATGCTGCAAGAGCTTCAGTTCTATGCTGCCCCCCACACACACACACACACTCGTAATCATAGGCCTGTTTCATCAGCCATCTGTAGTTTTGATTAATAATTCATTTCTAATAATAATGAATCATTTCAAATGAACCTGTCCTGGAATATTTTGCAGGGTTGTTTGTGTCATCAACAGTTCTTGACATAACGGCTGGGTTCACTAATACAAACCATGGAGAACTGGAATTAAATAAGGTTGATGTTTTTTTGTAAACATTACAGTAGTTTTAAAATGGCCCGTTTACACTCCAGTCCACACAGTCAGTTTACAAAATATACTTGAATGAAATTAAATACAATTTATGAACAACAGATGGTTCATTTACATTCATCCACCTGTTCAGCCTGCAGCAGTTTAGCTCCGCCCCTTCACAATAAAGTTATAAGCAGTGTTTCATCCTGGATTTCTTTTTTGAACTGCACCCCCCAGTCCTATCCTGTACATCAGTCTTAAAGACGTAGCAACAAAAACAGCCTGTTTTCTTAAAGAGAGGTTAGAAAATCGTGTAAACAAAAAAATCTGAGTGTATTTGGTACTCTAAACCACACACATGTTTACAAGGGGATTTCAGGTTAAAAACAAAGAAAAAATAGGAAATGGGCCCTTTAATTAAGCCACAGTTAAACAGAGTCAGCATGACTTTCCTTCCTCATTGTAAAATGTAGATTTGCATGGTTTGGAAAACTACATTTTTATATTAAGGTTCAAGTGCAGGTAAACATTTTATTGTGCATGACATCTGGAATGGAGAGAGAATAGCAATATGTATGTAAAGTTTATTTGCTTTTCGAAACAGTTAGGTCATCTAAGGCATCGATTTCCAACCCTGATATCGGAGCCTCCTGCTGTGCACATTTTAGTGGTCCCAATACACCTGATCCAATTATTCTGTTAATTGAAAAGCCTTTTCTGGGCTGAAGTGTGTGCGTAAGCAGAAAAACACAAAACGAGCAGGGAACTGTGACTCCAGAAGGTTGGAAATCTATTTTGTAAGATATAGAAATAGGAATTGTGGGCTGATGCTGATTGTTTCATATTTGCAGTCAGTGCTCATACATAAACGTATATCAAACATACATGTGGTCAAATGGATTAGAGCCATTGAAGCACAGAAGCCCAACATCCTTTCACGAGACAATACATTTGTCGTCAGATATTGGTTTGAAAAAGCACATTTTTTAAGCAATTATATCCCAATGCCAAGATAAAACCAATGGGATTATGCCTTTGTACTTACTTTATATTATTCATGCATTCCAGATTGGTGCAAATGAATAAAATGTGTTATAACAGTTCTTGCCAAATGTAACTTACAGTTAAGTTAGTTACTTATTCATAGTATTAATACCCAGGATTTGTGTATATAGTATAGTCTATTTCATATTGAGCATTTTCTGTAGAGTTTTTACTGGATTTATTTATATTTTATATTGTACTTGTTTCTGTGTGTCTGTGCAGTCATTATATAAAGAGTTTCCTCTGGGATCAATAACACTTTCCGATTCTGATGCAAAAGATGAGATTTTAAGCCCACTTTGGAATCCCAAAGCTTTTTTGTCAGTGTGGCTCAGTTACAGAAATGAGCAGAAACAGAAGGAGAGGGAGACACCACTGAAATGTAGCAACATGTCAGACTATGTTTACTCTACACTCTCTACTCCCGTAGTCTTGGAGCGGATCATTTGTGGCCATTTAACCTGTAGTTTCTTAATAACAGGGGAAAAGGCCTCAGGATTGGAGGTACTCTTTTGGTTGAATACTTTTCTGTATTCTAACAAAAAAAAATCTTACATTAGACTCAGTTAAGCTGCCCGAACGCCCTTTTTTTTTTTGTAGAAGTGTTTGTGCTCTTGTCATTCAAATCATGTTGTCGTATCGTATTCCACCCTGGAGGCTTGGCTACAAACTGGCCTCTCTGGCGTTGCCTCTGCGGCAACTTCCTCCTCGGGCCCGCAACGTGTGATTTCTCTGTCCTCGGCCCCGAAGCGCCGCATTCTCCACCCGATAAGCAGCAGGACGATCGGGTTTCGTCATATTCCGCTTCCTCCTGACTCGGTCCAGCAGAGACACCCTCCACAAGCTCTAGGAAGTGCAGGGAGAACAGAGAGGCGTTTGTGCTTTGTTCTGTGGGACACAATGAGAGCTGTCTACTCCGCTTATCTAATCGCAGGTACAAAGTTCAGGAGATTAACGAGTCAGCTGTCATTTCCACTAAGTGAGTTTTTATTAGCGGCTCACGTCTGAAAGAAAATACAGGGCCCTGTAAGACACCGTGACCGGCAGCGGTTGAGGAGGACCAGGTGTGAGGTGGCGTCATGCACTGTGCGGTTGTGAAGGGCAGGTGTGTGTGTTTGTGTGTGTGTGGGTGGGTGTGTGTGTGTGAGTGTCAGGTGAGACACTTCTCAAAATGTTTAAATGAGGATTTCTCACACACAAGGAGTTTCGGCTCCAAAAAGTGCTCAAAATCCCCGGATCTCATTACTGAGTAGAAATATGAAGGTAACACTTAGACTACCCTTATAAAGGGTTTATACATAATTTATAATCAGGTTGTCAATTAGGTTGTGGACAGTTTAAAAATCATGATTAAGCGGTTATAAACAGGTTATAACATTTGTCATACAGTGATGCAGGCTTACTATTTGCTACTTGCTGAGCTTATCTTGTCTCTTACTCAGGTAGAATGTTAAACTGTGGACTTCGTCAGGTCTTTAACATGTTACTACTATTAAAACCCCAGATCTTGCCAAATAGTGAGTCTGCATCAATGTATGACAACTGTTATAACTTGCTTATGAATGATTTATAAACTGTCTGCAACCTAATAAACAATCTGATTGTAAATCATTTATAAACCCTTTATAAAGGTAGTCTTTTTGTAAAGCGGTATGAATATGAGGTTAAAAAATGTAAACGGCAATTTGAGAGGTGGAGACATAGCTGCAAATTGGCAGCTGACTTCCTTATAAGGAAGATATAAACAAAGTTCAATATATACTACCATATAAACAAAGATCCATGTATTATGCATTATGTAATGATGAATAGAAGTGGGCAAAATGATATTTTATTACAACTGTGATCAATTTTATTGCAATATGCAAATTGCATATTGTGGAACGGTGAGCATCTGTATGTGATATAATGAAAGTACCCAGAGTAATTCTAAACATTATAAAGGATCATATTTGTGCATATGTAGTACAGTGCCTGTCTCTCCTAGCTCTCTTATTCGCTGTTGCTTGAAACATTTGTTTTGCTGACTGTCCCACATTGCTGACTGTCCCACACTGTTTTGATTTGCAATAGGGCTGCACGATATGGACAAAATACGAGTACTGTGATTCTATTCCTATGCACTGTGATTGCAATATCTTTCAATGTGTTATCTTCACTTTTATCTACACTTTTCTCTTAGTAAAATAGCTGAAGTATTTATTCTATGGGATAAGCATAGGTTAGGAAATGGTCATATAAGAATGGGGCTATAATTTGTAAAAAATCATTAAAATATGGTAAGACAATCTCTCCTAAGCTGAATGGGATCCCTAAAGACTGACGTATTTGCCAGCACTTAGTGACAGATCCTCTGCGTCATTAATGGCTTCTAACCCAAACTGAAAATCACTTCATATTTGAAAAAACATGTTGGAAAGGGTGTATTATGTTTTAAATTGGCTTATAAGTGTAGCGCAGGTCTGTGTGAAAATCCACATTGGTTAATATTCCATCAAATCCTGTGGAAAACATGTTTTTATTAAGTAAAAGTAAATTTTATTTACTTATAGTCTCTGAATCCCAAATCAAGCAGATATATATTGTTCACCCTCAACTATATGACTCTGAACATCAAAATGTATAAAATGTCCAAAAACATCATGTAGACTGTTTATTAAGTCACACATGTCTGGTTTTCGCAGCATAATACAGATCTTATCAGGACTTAAAAAATACAGACCAACTACACATTTATTCACATACAGTATAAATAACCATGTTTACTTAGATTTAGGACAGCATTGTGTGAAATGTTGACTGTATATATTGGTCAAGTAGTGTATATATGTAGGTCAATGAGCAATAAGTTACTGGTAAATAAATATGATGAACAAACACACCCTAAATTAAATACGGTGTAAAAAGAATGCAGGCAAGTCTTTAACTACAGAAAGTGTTCAATACTTTGTTTTTTAATATGTGATACAGCAGATCACACAATAAAATGCTGGTATAATAATGATCCAGCTGTTAATTGTTCTTATGTCTTATGTTCTTGTGACTGCTGCCATTATCTCATGTTTTTTGGTTTATGAATTTGGAATTGGTTCATTCTTTTTTTCCTGTGTTCGCAGTCATTTGTGGGATACCAATACTTGGATCAGTGCCATCTCTTACAATCACAGATGCCTGTCCATCTTTGACTGATGATCATTTTTGTCTGTTTGGGCTTCCTCCACCAGCACTGAAAGATGGCAGTTGAACAACAGAGGATCTTGAACTCCACCAGGCCTTTCTTCATGTCCACAGATCAGCCAAAATTCAAGACCCTCAGCTGCCTCGACCCTACACCAGAACCACATGCGACTGGCGCCGCTGGGAAAAGCAGCGACCTGCATGAGCTGATGCTTCGGACGGACATTTCCAAGTACCTTCAGAATGTCATCTCTCATGGAACTGCCAAGCATGTGGGGACGGGCCCTCTGGGGACCGAGAAGCCGTCCATTATTGCCCAGGCAGAGTGTGAGTAGTGGGTTTTTGTAATTTAGGTCACCTTTAATTTTCATTTAAAAGACTTTTATTGGACTTACAGCAGAAAATATGTCGCAACTATTGTTGGCATGGTTTAATGAATCAAAAGACTCACCTGTGCCAAACCTTCGCCCTGTTACAGGTGAATCTCAGGACTCGCAGGAATTCTGTCCCAACAGCAGGTAAAGGCCTGACACACTACTAAGAATCACTCAGTAAACTCTGTGCTGTGTTTGTATTCCTCAATCCCCTCTTGCATTTCTTTTCAGACACAAAAATGTCACCTACAGTGACCTTAGCGCTGCCCTCACCTACAGCCAGGGGTTGGCCTCTCGCCGCCGCCCGAAAAAGAAGCGTCGAAAGAGGCAGAGGCGGAGACAAGCAGAGAGGGAGGGGCAGCAGAGAGATGGAGGGAGTGACAGGGTGAGAGAGAGGAGGCTGACCGGAGTGCCAGAGCAGGACAGTGGAGAGGTGAGACCTGCTCTAGTGGTTTTTACCTGGATTAAATATGAATGCACTATGGTGTCTATAGGCCAAAAGCTTTTAGCGTGCCCAAAATGCATGTCTTAGGTTCTGTAGAAGAAAAGTCATCCCTTGAATACAAGTTCAGTATCATAATTATAAGAAAGAGACTCAGGAGGAGCTTCTGTGTTCAGGTCGTAAGGCTCTTAACCAGGACACAACACACTTTTAACTGTTCATTATAACACAAACTGAACTCTCTACCTCACTGTACCTCACCTGCCTCTCTACTTCTCTGTATCTCACCTACCCCTCTACCTCTCAACCTCACTGTATCTCACCTACCCCTCTACCTCTCAACCTCACTGTATC
>JBBPCX010069212.1:0-11535 GCA_037974365.1 Hydrocynus forskahlii
CACAGACACACACACACACAAGATTACACATTCCTAGCTCTCCAACTGTTTATCATTGGCCTCATATTGCAAGAAAACGTAGATCAGTGTCTTTCCCTCCATAAATACACACACACACACACACACACACACACACACACACACACACACACACACGCACACCTCCTTCTGTCTCATGTCATTGCGGACGGTTTGTGAACTAGTGCTGAAAAGCAGAAAAGGAAAAACACAACATGGGGTGAAAAAAAGGGAGCAACTGGTGGCGGGACAGAAACAGTGTTAAACACACACCCGCGCTCACCCACACACACTCCCCCCCGCTACTTTTTCTGGACTGACATGATCGTTTCCTGGCGTGCCGGAAAATCCACCAGCGTTTGAAATGTGGCTTCTGAGAAACCCTTAGGGACAAAACTCAAAACTTACTGTGGGCTTTTCAGCCACACACACACACACACACACACACACACACACAGGTTTATGGGCAATTTAATGGAAACATTCGACACAGAAGAAGAACTGCTTCTGTATAGAGCTCTAATACTGATAGTACACAAAAGCTGTGCGTCAAAGGAAAATTGAAACAACCAATGACAAAACATTTGGCCCACCGTACCAGCAACTAAACTAAACCCACATCGGATAAAGTGGAGTATCTGTCAGAAAATGCATGAGGATATTTTGTTTAGTGGCCACAGGGCTTCAAGTAACATTCAGAAATGACACCTTCAGAGGGGACGGTGTGTTTTCTGGTTTAGTGATAAGGGCTTTATCTCACTCTGAAAGACTCACTGTGGAGACAGAACTGTTTCCTACTCGCATTTAGTTTGAAATACAATCTCTTGTTTTGCATCAGACAATCACAAACAGCCATACAGAGCTATACAGAGCTAAAAGAGTGAGAGAGAGAGAGAGAGAGAGAGAGAGAGAGAGAGAGAGAGAGAAAGAAAGTGAATTTTTGAGTTTAAATGTGTTTAATTTAGGCCTAATCAGTTAGAACCAGTAAATGAAAAAAAATTAATCACCACTAAATTGATACTTCTACTGCACCAGTTACAGATTCAAATCTTCCATCAACACAAAGAGAGAAAGAAAGAAAGACAGAAGCAAACAAACAAACAAAGGAAAGAAGAGGAATTTTTAAAGAGAAAAGAGAGGAAAAGAGAGAGGAAAAGAAAGAAAAAGAGGAAGAGATAAAAAGAGAGTGAGACATAAAGAAAGAAAGAAAAGAGAGAAAGAGAGAGAGGGCAAGAAAGAGAAGGAGAAAGTGAGAATGACAGAAAGAAAAACAGAAAATGCGAGAGGAAGTGAGAGAAAAGATCAAGAAATTATGCTAAAAAATACAGAGGGGAGGAGAAAGAAGGTAAAGAACAGAAAGAGAAAGACAGAGAGAGAATTATATATTTCACTTTGAAAAGGTGTGCAGACACAGCACTGCTCGCTACTAGCATTTAGTTTGAAAAACAGCTGTTTGGCATCAGATGAAATGATGAAATTCTGTGTGAGGTTGAGATTCCGAGAGCTGTGGAGATTTGTCTGTGTATGTCTGTAGTTGAAACTGCCAAAATAATACAATACAAACTTTTGCCATGTTCATCTCACACAATAGCATCCACCACTAACCACTAGCTCCAGCGTCCATTAACAAAAACTTTTTTTTTTTCACAAATATGACGTCTACTTTTTTTTATAGTAAAAAAGCACCTTGTCAGATACACAAGCTGATCTGAAATTACTCAACAATCTGAAGCTATTTGAGGTATGTGACAATTCAAACCATGTGTTTCTAATCAGACGTGTCAACTGGTGGAGGTTAATGGAACAGAGTGTGTACAGTATCATTCAAATGTCTTGAACCACCCTTCAGTTCTTCCTATTTTGCTTCCAAAGATCAAGACTTAATTGTATTTTTAATGTAGTCTTGAGGAACAGTTCTCCAGGCTTCCTGAAGGACTTTCAAAGACTCATTTCCAGTCCAGTCCCTGAACCTGACCAGTTTCAGAGGAATGTTTTTCTTTGTTAAGACACCTATGTATGACCTACGTCTGAATCATTCAAGTAGAACAAAGAGCATCTAACTGACGTCCTGAACCAGTGAAGAACCAGGAGCAGATGATTCCAGATGATCAGTGATCATGTATACTGGTGGTGCTGAATGCTGAGTGGCTGGAACTCCTTTATCTAGGCTCCTTGTATCTTTAGACACTTTGCAGAATGATGTGTGGCTCAAGTCTTTTGCACAGTACTGTAAGTTATTGCTTTAATGGTACAGACGCAGTGGTCAGGGTAAGTCCCCTCTAGGGTTAACTAGGGGCAGGTGAGTGGCACCATGTCTTAACGGTTATGTAAGTGTTTAAAAGTCTTTGTCAATGTAGCATCTAAAACCAGCATGTTAAATATGTCTTTAAGCCTGTTTTTTAGACCAAGTGGCTCAATTATCCCAAACACAAGGAACAAGCACTAACAGCCTTCGCCAATCAGTTTCGACTGATTAGAGCTGCCGCAGTCGGCCATTCTCATCAAAACCTGCTCATTCTGAACAACAACAGGAAATCACCAAAACACACACACACACACACACTCTCTCTCTCACACACACACACACACACACACACACACACACACCGAGCGTGCCTCCCAAAAAGATTAGCTCACTGTGGAACTCTGGCCTTCGTGCTGATCCAATTCTAATCGACAGGGGATAAGGAACCCAAATGGCACTCACACTCACACACACACACACACACTCACACACACACACACACACACACACACACACACACACACACACACATACAAACCTCATTTAGAGGAATGCCTCATCTTGAGCTGGTTCGGAATCATTATCACAGTTCCCCTTCCTTTTCTGTAGCAGAAATGATGGAAAACACTCCCACACACACACACACATTCATCAAAACACAGCGTCTGAAACTATATAAAATGTATACCAGACTGCACACTGCAATCACTGCCGTGCCTCACAGTCCTATCAACAGACTTCGGGACACTGATTTCATAGACTGCCTTCTGGAGCCTTATGATCCGATGGCTTATGATCCGAAGGCTTCACATAATATTTTACACACGCACAGACACACACAACCTTCCACAGTGCAAAAGACTCCGACCGTTTCAAAGTTAGACAATCCATTTCCTCTGCACGATCAGTGGTCCTCTTTGGTCACCTAGTCAGCTTTGAGGTGGCAGTGGGTCTGGCCTTTATATCTGGATGGAGCCAGAGGGCTCAGCTGACCCGACCACGCTCTGCCCGCAGACGCATTCTTCTGTTCCCAGGTTGAGTTGGAAAAACTTTACAGAAAGTTCGCAAAACTGGCAAGCTAATGAAAAATTGGTGTGGGAAATCTTTATTCATTAATTTTATTATTTTTAACGTTTTAAATGGGAAATTATATTCTGTGATCAAGCTAGAATTAGCATGGTGGCAAACCCATTATGGCCATTTCCAACCTGCGTGGTTTTGACTAGCAAAAATAATAAAAGTAATTCCCAAAAGGATTTCTGTAGTCAACTACCTTTATGCTTCGTTTAAATCAGCTGATGTTGTTAAATACCAGTTTGGCATGGGGTGGGGGATGGAGGAGGCTAGTTTTAGAGTTTCAAGTCTTGATTTTGTTTATGTGAAAGGGGGTATACATTTTTTTGTGATCCAGAGATTATAGCTCGATAATTTATTAAAAAAACATGCATATGGGGCTGTAGCCCTGGATGCCTAAGTCTAACAGCATCCTTGCTATCACTTAAATTGGGATATTAGTCTTTATTTAAATGTTGTTTGCCAATTAAATTTCTTCACTTACTTCTCCTGGGAGGGCTTTGACTGTGTTCATGTCTGTGATTTACTCCTTAACATCATTGTCTTATAAATAGCATTTTCTTTTATAATTACAAATAAATAGCATTTTATAATGCTATTTATTGATGAATAAGCCTTGAGAAATTCCAGAAACGCTGCTGTAGAATTTTGTTGGGGCCTAAAATGGTTAAAACTCTCCAAATACTAAACATAGACATCATTATCAACATAATATACTGAATGGCACCTGCATTCTGTGAAGCCTGTCCAACAGCTGCAACAAAAGAGATGTTCAGTGAGCAGAGCCTGGACAGGCCACTGTCCCTTTGTGCAAACATGCGGTTGTGTCTCTGCATTCGCTTCATTGTTTGGGTGTCATTCATCGGCTTATCCTCAGAGATAACCTCTCACAGTACAGCAAACAAGACGCTAATATCTCACACACATTACTCCGCAGTGTCGGGGAGTGCAGCGTGGACAGAATCCAAGCAAACACAACAGGCAGAAAGGAAAACTGATGCTGA
This sequence comes from Hydrocynus forskahlii, assembly GCA_037974365.1. Classification (NCBI taxonomy): domain Eukaryota; kingdom Metazoa; phylum Chordata; class Actinopteri; order Characiformes; family Alestidae; genus Hydrocynus; species Hydrocynus forskahlii. The sequence goes on from JBBPCX010069212.1 coordinate 4,342, forward strand.
TCAGACCAAAATGTGTGCAATTTTTTAGAAAACACCACTTTTCCAAGAGCTACCCATCATCCTGATGTAAGACCAGCCTAGAAAGCTTAATGGTTGCCATGGCGCATGAGCGTGGTTCACGTTCTTTCTACCGCCTTGTTTTACCACCTGTGTCCACATATTCGATCAAATGAACACTGGGACATTAGTGGGGCTACAGTTTATACAAAACAGTGTATATACAGTGTATATTTATACACTTAGTATATAAAACACATATAGGCCATTTGTCTCTTTAACTGGAGGTAAAGCACTTGCGTGGTTAAAACTGGTCCCTGATACCGGTGTGTGCTATGGGAATTTGGCCTCGTATTTCTTAAAGGGAGTTTCACAGGACTATAACAAAGCACCATGTCGGCTTCTGGTCTTTTCCAGCAGGTACTGGGGCCATGAAAATAAATTCCTACTGGCCCGACACCGGATTTAAGTTACGAACTTACAGTTCTGTTCAAAAGTGTTAGGCTCCTATGCTAATTGTTTAACGCCATTTTTCTCAGTGTGTGATAAAGTGTCTTTCTGACAGCAAAGTTATCATTAGAATAAATTCACAAGAGCAAACAAACAAGAAAGCAGTAAAAAGTATCAAGATTTGTTTGGTTTGTAAAAAGTAGTTGATACTGTGTGAGCTGGTGAGGAGAACACAGGTTCGGTTCCAGATTCCTCCTCGGTTCCTCCAGACGTTGTTTGGAACTCCATCAGCAGCTCCTGATTTAATCTAACGAAGGACTGATCGAGTCAAACCAGGTTTCTTATGATACTACAAGTAATACTAGACTGCCACAAGGAACACATTGATACTGTGTATATACATTTTTATTTTTATTATATTATTTGTATTTATTCTTTTTAGTTTTGTTAATGTATTTAGTAATATAATGTGTAAAAACACTCACTCTTCTACACAGTTTTAAAATATTACAGGTGCCTGAAACTTTTGTACAGAACTTTTTTTAGTTGAACAGTAGGAAGATTGGAGGGAAATCATAGCATATTGCAACCACTCAAACCAGGACAGAGAGTCATAAATAAATAGAACGTCACCCACCATACTAATTGATTGCTATAAACTAGTGATAGTCACTGGTTCATATGCAAAAGTAAGGGCTTCTCAGTCAAATTACAGAAATTGTGAAAATGTGATAATATAATATGTACAGTAAATTCCGCCTCTTGACAGATGCCAAGACGTTGAGGTAGTTAAAGTAATGCAACTGTCAGTGGTTTTAATGTTATGGCTGTGTAAGTTACTGTTTTAGATAAAAAGTTACTGTAATCCACTGTGCATTCTGATCATAGCCAACAGTTTTTCATCAATTTGTGCCACAGCAGCTCCTCTGTGGGATCAGAGCTAGCCCTCACTTCTAACGTACATCAGTGATCTTGACCCTGCCACCAGTTCGCTTTCCTTGGACCACTTTGGGTGGGTACTAACCACTGCATACCAGGAACACCCCACAAAGCCTGCTGTTCTGAAGATACTCTGACTCAGTTGTCCAGCCATCACAATTTAATCCTTGTTTCTCAGTCTCTACCTCTCAGATCCTTACACTCGTCCATTTTTTTTTGCTTCCAACACACCGGCTGTAAGAACCGACTGTTCAGTTGCTGCCTAATATGTCACACCACTTGACAGGTGCCATTGTGACAAGATAATCAATGTTATTCACTTCACCTGTTGGTGGTTTGTTTATACTGTGTTGACACTGTGTCAAATTTCATGAAGAACAAACCAAATGATTCAGAAAAGGCTCCATTAAATTACACTTCAAGTTAAACATGTTTTATTTCTTCCTTCTCCTTTAAAGTTCCCTGTCAAGTTTTGCTCTCACAATAATGAAATTCTTAAGTCATCAAAGCTACCAATGAGTCCAGGGTCCAAGACTTAAGGCCCAACATAATGTTAAGAAACCTGGATATCTAACATGTTAAACGGGAAATATATGCAAAGCTCACTTTAAAAAAACAGTTATAATAGGTCTATGGGCTATACAAAACATGTTCATTAAGTTCTTTGCACAAAATAAAGAGATCTCACCAGCTTTATTTCAGTCCCTTTCAAAATGAGCCGTTTCAGGGCTCTGTCCCTTTCACGCAAATAAGCTGTTGCCCCACCCGTCCCATGCTTACAAAACGAAACGAACAAGCTAGTTCATACTTAACTGCGATAGAAACACAAAAGTCTTTGAATCTCCCTCATCTGCTGACTTGTCACGGACATTAGGTACAGATCACCCCACGACGCGGAAGTTAGCTCCTTTTTCACAGCTCCTTATTCGAACGAAATCGATTGTTGCTGGGACATGGCCGTGAAATGGAATGGAGCCACGCAGTTCTTCGGTTTTCTTTGTCTGGGAGAAAGTGTAGGGATTTGTGCTGTTCTTTGCAGCAACAACACAACGCTTCATGTGTGACTTGCCTTTGCCTGTAGCCGTAGCGCTCGGCTTATCCGTGCTCGTAAAACCAGCAAACAAAATGCCGGATCTTCAACTAATCTGGTGGGTGGGGTCTCGACACATGAGGGGAGGTTCTATGCAAATTGGCCCAGTATTACATCACAATGGGCTCATCGCCCAAATGGCTCATTTTGAAAGGGCCTGAAACTGTGAAGAATAAAGCTGGTGAGATCTCTTTATGTGAGAGTGATTTTGTGCAAAGTACTTCATGAACATGTTTTGTAGCCCATATACCTATAATAACTGAAGTGAGTTTTGCATAATATGTCCCCTTTAAAGGCACTATTGCAATTGCACCACCTGCAGCTGCCAGTGGTTTTTCACATGGCTAAACAGTGCTGAAAAAAAACTCTAAGAAGAATAAAAATAATTAAAGACCACAATAACAAAAGCCGCTCTGACAGGTTTGACTTCATGGACTCAGTTTTGGAATGACTGACTGTAAATTGTGGGAGAGAGTTGATTCAGAAATTCCGTTGTTGGACTGAGATACACTAGAAAATCAAAGTGTGCTGCAAGTTCCGTGCAATCGCAGTACAGTTTAGGTCTAGTGTGGTTCCTGTAAACCTATGGAAAAGTGCTTTAAGCACTTCGTCCAGTAGCTTAACACTAACTAACAAAAGAAAAATTGGTTGCAATGTTTTGCCTTAGATTATTCAGGCATTACCACATGTTATAAAACTTCAGCTTTATTGTCCTACTGAACATTTTGCTCACTATCCTCACTGGTGCAACACGCAAAAAGCGTACAATGCATAAGTGCCATTTCTTGCCACCACATGGTGTCTTACTACTTTGTGTTCTGCATGACGCCAAGAGCAAAGAACACCAAGATGCACAGCTGACCATGTTAACACAACATGACCCATTTCAGAGTCTGGTCTCTGCAAACTGCTCCGATTGCCGTTCCCAGACTCGCTGCCAGGACGGCGCACACCGTTATGTAATTACCCACTCTCACCAGCTTGTCACCCTGAGACAGTATTGTGACAAATGATGTAGCCTTGCATTTACAGACAATCATGCAGAATTCCTGTGCCATTATGAAACATTTATAACTCTGTTCCTTTTCTTACAAATGCCTTTTTAATGACTGCCTGAATGGGTAGCTGTTATAATTATTCCCACGGCTACAGACGCCACTGCGGCTAATTAAGCTAAATTAGCGGTGCAGCTCCGGCTGGTGTTCGGAGTGCGTGCGCTGCTGTGTGCCCCCTACTGCTCGCACAGCCTTTCAGACCATTCACAAAGCCTCTGAAAGAGCCAGTTGTTGTTGCAGATGCTTTCTGGATCCCAGTAACAATAACTCCTGAAACCCAGGCATCAGACCCCAGGTCAGCAATCCAGCACTGAGACATTTTTGTGACCTTAAAGCCACGATTTACTCATCTGCAGGAGTTCAGGAACTCTTTGCCTATTGTAGAACTCTCTGGAGGAGCATTCTGTACGCCAGCATTCTGTACTCCCTGGGGAACGGTCTAGATAACAGCATTCTAGATCTCTCTGTGGGAACATTCTGCGTCCCAGCATTCTAGAACTCCCTGGGGAACAGTTTAGATAACAGCATCCAAGAACTGTCTGGGGAGCACTCTAGATGTTAGTACTCTAAAGCTCCCTGGGGAGCATTCTAGAAGACTCTACAACTTTCTGGGGAACACTGCGGATGCTAGCATTTTAGAACTCTCTGGGGAACATCCTAGACACCAGAATTCTGAAGCTCCCTGGGGAGAATTCTAGAACTCTAGCATTCTAGAACTCTCTCTTGTGCACTTTAGATGGCAGCCTTCTAAAACTTTCTGAGGTGAATTCCAAATGCTGGCATTTTAGAACTCCCCAAAAAATACTGTAAATACTGGCATTCTAAAGCACTCTGAGTGGGTATTCTCAACACTAGCACTCTAGAACGCTCTGGAAACACTGTAAATGCTGGCATTCTGAAGCTCTTTGGGTGCATTCGAGACGCTAGCACTCTAGAGCTCCCTGGGGTGTGTTCTAGAAGACTTTAGAACTCTCTACAAGGACATCACAAATTCTGGCACTCTAAACCTCTCTGGGGGCATTCTAGATGTCTGCAGTCTAGAACTCTCTGATATGTGCTCTAAATGCTAGCATTCTAGACCTCACTGGAGAACATTCAGAAGACTTTTTAGAGGTGGGCAAAAGTTACTCAATGATCAAAGTGCAAAATGAAAAAAATGCACATGAACTAACAAGGCAAATATACTTTTTTCAGACTGACTTTAAGCAAGTAAGCTTATGTGCAAAATGATGTATGTAAGAGAGCCTTCAAATACAACTTACACTTGAAAGATTGAAATGTACATAAGCTGAGTATAGATTTTCAGATAGCAGCAGCTATAAATCCTACATTTTGAACACCTGTCAATCAAGGATAAAAACATCACTGCTGGTGCCACTGCATAAAAAGTGACCTCCATTTGTTGCAGCTATTGATACTGTTATGGCTCAGTGTAAGCTAGCTATTATAGCAGCAGTCGGTCCATTGCCTGGCTTTATGCTTTACAAGTTTTTCCTATAGATTGTGTCTGGGTGTGCTGACTCCTTTTCTGATGTTTTTCCTGTACTTCTGATGGGACGGCCTCTTCAATGTGCTATTAAAAAAGCACACTGTAACCACGGAAGGCAGTCAGATGATTCCAATAATCTCATTTTACCCTTTATCCTAAATGTAGTCGACCAGTAAGGCATGTTTGCTCCTTTGGTTTTGCACAGTAGCTATAAGGTTAATGTTTCTGAGAGGGAAAAAGAAGCATCGATCACACTAATTAGCACTGTGCAAACTGCAAGCTTAAATCGTCACACACTCGCCTCAGACTGTAAAGTTATCTCAGATGAAACATGCTTATGTGGTTTCTGACACTATATGACATATTGTTAAATATTAACATGGAAATCTGAAAAAACCTTAGCTACATTAGCCTTGTAGCCAGTAGTGGTGTCAAGACACATTCAGCTGGACACAACAAACTCACAGGTGGACAGAAACTTGAATTTGACTACAGTAGCAGGTGACTACACTGAACCAGTAACTTAAAGTGTTTGAAGTTCCACACACAGTATTTAACCCTTAGAACTCAGAGTGTATTCATAAAATCTCATTTCAACCAATAAAAATGATGTAAAACAAACCACGGCTTGGCCACTCTCTGGACCCCCTCACTTGTGGGTAGAAACTATCCTGACAGTTCTCCAGGGTCCAAAGATCTTGTGTTTTTTCTATTTGTTTCTAAGACATTAAATACAATAAATTTGTTTCATATGAGTGGCTTGGATAATGGATGGATGGATGGATGGATGGATGGATGCAAAACAGCTTGCAAGATCTCAGACAAGTAAAATCAAGTCAAGCATGTATTTATTGTCATTTCAGCCATATACACAGTACACAGTTAAAAGATTCCTCCAGGATCAGAACATTCCCCAATGTTTCCACAATGTTTCACAGTGTTCCTACAAAAACGCAGTTTTCCTCCAGGACAACAATGTTCCTGCAAGACTACACCATTCCTCCAAGACCACAACATTCCTTCATGAAACTGGTGCAACACAAGAATTAAAACAGAAACACAAGAATTAAAACAGAAACACAACAGTACTACAAGTGCAGACAGGGCAAAATACACAGAGTCTTGAGTCTCAATTTCTGGCCTATATGAAAAACGATATAAACTTGGTGAGTTGTTAAATTTTTGTTTCTTTGGTGGTCAGTGAGAGAAGTATGTGGCCCTTGGCCAGTTGTCACACCTCCCAGTGCTCCAGTGCAAAACCATGAAGTGCCAAACATGTCTTGGTTGATCAACTACATTTGAGCCACAGTGTACCACTGGTTTTCTTAGTACAGTAAAAAGCATACAGAAAGGTGAGTGTGAGAGACGAGAGGGAAAGTGTGTCTGTATGTGTAAGAACGCACATGCGTGTGTGTGTGTGTGTTGGTGTTCTGGTGATATAAACCCTGGGTCAGGGCCTGTGTGTGTGTGTGTGTGTGTGCATGAGTGTGATTTAGGTCATGGTCAGATGGCTGGGTTAGAAGACATATCGATTGAAGCAGCTGTAGGAGAAAGTGATTGAGATTTTCAACATTTATAAGAGAGCAAATAAGCTTTCTATCTGCAGCCGCCCACCAGTGGGGGGGGGAACATCTGCTCCTGTTCTGTTGTCCCATGTACAGCACGTTCCCGCTGAACGTGAGGGAGAATATGTGCACGTTCTGATCAGCACTAAGTTGCCAGCTTCATTTCTGGAGCTGAAATGCATTAAACGAAGTTCTAACCCAGCGATTTAAGCCTTCACCGCCACACAAAAGAGGCATTTTGCGTGACATGCCATGGCACAATACAATAGAGTGATATGGACGAGTGGAATAGGTTCAGCCTGCTTAGAGTCGCGCGGCTGCTAGTACTGAATGACCTTTATTGTTGGTCAATAGACAGCGTGCAATAAACCCACTCAGAAACTCTACGTTTTTGTTCGTTGTGTGGGCTTTGGATTTCAGCACATCAGTGACTTGGCAAGTTAAAGTACTTACTGCCAGCTTTTGATTTGAAGTAAACTCTTATTTCAGTAAATATAAACAGTGTAAAATGGTCTAGAACTGGTGTTTACCTTCAGAACTCAGAGTGTATCAGTAAACTCTGATTTCAGTAAATATAACTGGTGTAAAACAGTCTAGAACCGGTGTTTA
>JBBPCX010069213.1:0-11533 GCA_037974365.1 Hydrocynus forskahlii
TCTCCCACCCCCTGCAGGAGAACATCTCCCACCCCCTGCAGGAGAACATCTCCCACCCCATGCAGGAGAACATCTCCGACCCCCTGCAGGAGAACATCTCCCACCCCATGCAGGAGAACATCTCCCACCCCCTGCAGGAGAACATCTCCCACCCCATACAGGAGACTCTGACAGCACTGAGCAGCTCCTTCAGGTCTTTCCTCCCAACCGCTGTCAGACTGTACAACAGAGACCTTGTAGATGACCACACATGTGCAGACAGACACACACACTCATCCATTACACACCAATACACAGGGTAGCTTTCGCTAAATTGTCTTATGTGCAATATTAAGTGCAATGTTTCTGGTAAGATATGTGCAATGTTTGGGTGAAGCTACTACTGCTGGGCAGAATGTGCAATTTAAAATGTGCATTTTTTGGTACACTGCTAATGCTAATGCTAAATACTGTACACTTTTGGTTTATATACTGTACATTCTTATATACTGTGGATTATATACTGAACATTTTTAGACTGTACATCTGAACATTTATTTTATACTATAGGTATAAAATAAATACTATTTATACTATACTGTGTATTTTATACAAAACGTGCAATTTACTCTGCTTACAGTTTACATATATATATGTATATTTTGTACAATACAGCTACACACTATATTCTTTGATTTTACACTGTACATTTTTAGACTGTACATTGAGAGAATTTTTTTATTTTTATTTAAATACTATATTGTGATATAGTACTTTAGTCTATTTTTATTTTATTCTACTTTTTTCTCAGTTTTGCTGCTCTTAACTCTGTACTGTCCACTTTCTGCCGTTACTAAACGAATTTCCCACTTGTGGGACTAATAAAGGTTTATCTTATCTTATCTTATCTTCCGGGGACATTTTGTGTGTATTTATCCCTTTGTGAGCACCAGTTGTCCCCATAATGAGAGTGGAAAATCTGTCAAAGTGGGGACATTTTCATTTTATATTCTTGTTAATCAAAGCTGTTGTTTTTCTCCACAGAACATATATACATGTGTGTGTGTGTAGCTGATAGCTGGGACCTGGACTGACCAATTGTCCTAAAGCACTTGGAAGAAAAAAACCTTTACTTGCATTCTAATTTTTAGTTAAGAATTTCTGTAAATGTACAGCTGTGGTTTGGTACAGGCGTGTAATGGGTACATTCATTCACTTTCCAAAATATTTAACTAGAGTGAAGCCTGAGCCATGACCTGACCCTGGTGTGTGTGTGTGAGAGAGAGAGAGAGAGAGAGAGAGAGAGAGAAAATGGATGTTCCTCCCTGCCCTCAGGTTGAATGGAGGTCCAGTTTAACTTGTAATGACGTTTAAACAGGTCTTTTAAACAGCCTCTACATGCCGCCTGCAGGTACGGGGGGTTTTATCTGATCGCCGGGGTCCCGTCCTGCTGGATGACACGCATTCCTGCCTTTTCCCTCCTCTACACAGCGACCTCAGCTCGTCAGCCCATTACAGGGCCGTTCAGGGCCTGAATTAGCGCCATTACGAAGGCCGTAAATCTCGGACCTCACAGAGGGGTCCATTCAGAATCGATTCTATCAGAAATGAATCATGAAATCTTCAGTCACAGTAATCCATTCCGATACCTCTAGATAAACCCAACACAGGAGCCCTATTAAAACTTGAGCTTTAAAATAAACAAACAGTTAAAAGTGTAGGCTTGATTTGATCCAGTTAGGTCATTTTGGTACAATTCCTACTGTTAAAATACACACAGCTGAGGAATGTTCAAGAGGTGGGAGAAAAAAAATCCAAACAGTGTGGTATCGTGATATTTTCAGGCACAATATCATATCGACACATGTGCGCAGAAATCAGTGTTTATTTATTCAGTATTATTTTATATGTTTTTATTCAGTAGACTTTGATATTAGTACAGACGTGTACTCTGATGACTTTGCCTCTGAAGTCCACAAGGTGGCGCAAGACCTTATTCTTCTCTTCCACTGGAAATTGGGCATGAATTCCTTTATGTAAAGCGCCATCAGAAATATCTCAATAATTTCATATTGGTCACCAAATATTGTGATAGTATCGAATTGTCACCTTTGTGGTGACTCCCAACCCTAGAATAAAGATGATAAAAATAACACCAAGGTTTTTTGGGGGGATATTTTTTACTTATGTACAATAATCTAGTGAAAAGTGGCCAAAAATGATCACATGCTTTATCAAAAGATGATACATTTTAACTCCAACTGGAACTATTGGAACTATTGGAACTGACATTTGTTTTTGGAGATAAATATTAAAAGTAAAGTACTCATGAAGTAGAAAACCTTCTATAAAAAAACCTTCTATATTGAGCAATGAAACTCCTTATGAATCTCCTTTAGAGAATGGAAAGAAGGTGGGGGCTTCTTTTAAGAACTAAACTAGAGGAGAAGATTTATGGTCCCCATAATGTTCCATTTGTGTTATTTCATAGTTTGGGTACTTTCAAGGCTAAAACTATGGAAAATAGTTTTTAAAAAAAATACAGAAAAATATAACTTAGTACATCTGAAAGAAATTGACGCACAGTTATGTATATACAGTTAGTTGCAAAATGCTACAAAGCTGCTGGTTCACAGTTTGGTACAACTTAAGAAACAATAAAAATGTTAATAAGCTCCAAACGGTCCAAAAGCAAAAGAAAGAAATGCTGAAAGATATTACTTTAGAGTTTGGACCAACTTGAGAAACAGTAAAAACAAGTTTTTTTTAAAAGCCCCAAATGGTCCAGAAGCAAAGTAAATTATCAAATGTCACAAAAATAGTCACAAAATATTTAAATCTGCTAATTCTGAGTTTGGTTCAACTTGAAAAACTGTAATACCAAAGTAAAAGTTAAAATAAGGACCAGAAGCAAAAAAAACCATCAAAAGTCCAGGGTCTGTTCCAAAATCCAGGGCGTGAACCTTTGACCCGGCCAGAGTGGCGAACAGTTGGCCAAAGGGCCATCTGCACTGCTTTAAAACTTCTTCAAACCAAACATAAAGCAACTCCAAACTCCCAGCGAGAGCCATGTTTCACAAAGACGAGAGAGGAAAGCAGACAAAACACCGTCCTGCAGACAAGACTCTCAAATTTTACCTTGAACTTTGGGCAACAACTTCAACAGCACAAAAAGTAATTTTATATTTCATTTTACTGACCTTCCTCACAACCGACTGGCTAAAAGAGGCAAAATCAAACTTATTCTGGAGTAGCATATGTAACATATGCCAATTTTTAAACATATAAATATTACTGTTCAAAAGTCTCAGGCACGGGAGAACGTTCCTCTTAAAAGCTGTTTACTACTGGGTTAAAACACTAATATTACAATAAACACAAATAACTAATTAATACAGTAAATAGGGGTCTTCTGCACAGGAAAGTGTTCACTTCACCATGGAAGCCCAGTGTTGTAGCTTCATCAAATACCTGGTTTGGCTCTTTTTTACTTCATTAGCTTAAATTAGGTGTGTTTATAATCTAATTTTATAAATCCACACAATGACTGGAGACATCTGGAACCAAACCTGTGTTCTTTTAATCAGCTCACACACAATATCAACTACTTTTTAGAAAAAATCATGATACCTTTTAGTGCTTTCTTGTTTGTTTTTATCTACTCTGATGCTCTCTTGTGTTTTTACCAGCCAAATGCTACTCTGATGCTCTCTTGTGTTTTTATACCCACTGCTGGTATAAACAGCTTCAAATAATTTTCAGAGATATTTAACACTTCTGTACAGTACTCCACATACATATGAGCCCAGCTTGAAGAAAATAGCTACAAATGTATAAAAGAAGGTTAAAATCTACTATATTTACCAAAGCTCATGAGCAATTATAGTCATTGTAGTGTAAAAATGTGTTCCCCTCCCCTTTGGTATTGGCTTTTCTTTCACTCATTTTTCAGCAGTGTCTCCTTTTGTCCCCTTCTTTTATTTATCTAATCACATTTCCCCAGCTCAGAGCCAGGCAGAAGAATCCCCCCCGCTCCACTAAAGTTTAACCAACATCACTCGAGGTCGCCTTTCCGAAGGCAGTGAAAACATCTCGAAGCGGCACGTCCCAGCTAAAGAACACAAAACGCCTATTTATGACTTCTCACAGGGGAGCTAGAACGCCACATGGTAGAAACTTGACATAAGGTCATTACCCTGTGAACATATCAACATGAGGGCTGGAGGAAAACTTGAATGACTTGTTGGCCCTAGGTCCAACCAACCCCCCCCCCAAAAAAAAATACAATGCAAAATTTAATATAAATTACAAAATCTGCACTAAAACAAAAATCGACTACACTTACATTTTTGCAACTTCAAAAAAAGTAAGTAATCCTGGTTTGCTTTAAATTTTAAATGTGCAAACCAGTTTTTCATTCAATTAGACATTGCATTCAATTTTTTTTTTTTTTTTTGAAGCTCAAAATTTTAGGTTGATCTTTTTTGGATCATACTTTTTTTTAAGTTTAATCGTTGCAGATTTCCCAGTGCATATTGCAAAGTAGTGATCCTAAAATCTTGAATTAGAACTTAAAAAGTAGAAGTTTTGTTATAAAAGCTTCTACGAAAAAAGACAAAAGACAAGAAATGTGTCTTAAGAAGTCAAATAAGTTATCATTTTTAGGTTCAATTCTCACACTTTTTACGGTTTATGTCATATGAATAATGAAATCCTGACTTAGAACTTAAAATGTAGTTTTAGTATAAAAACAAAGATAACAAGAGACCTTGAATTTAATAAGGAAAACAAGTCATCTAAACCCTCAAACAAAAAAGTCTACTGTGAAGTTTTTCAGTTCCTTGCTCTCATGAGTACAGATTGTTTGGTTCCACATTAGTTACTGAATAATTTGCATCAGTTACTGAAACACAGATGAGTGGCCAAGTTATTTAGGTGGTTTTAATCTAAAGACAGATTAAGTTCAAGATTTACCACTAGAACCAGAGCTGAGGACCTTCAAGACTTGGACAAGACTTGACCTAGTTTAAGCAACTCCACTCGTTTGATTTTTTAAAAATAAAAATGTACATAAACAACACCCTCAAAACAAATAGACAGAATGAAGCTGTTAAAGCTAGAAAACTGTAAGATTCTCCTGTAAACTCATTTTTTGGAGATCAAGTTATCTCATGACCTAACAGGACAGTCATAGTATCTTCAACCCAAGTCAACTCCAAGCCTTGAAAGGACTTGCAGAAGAGGTCGAGCAGCTGAAGAAGACGCCTCAGTCTGGATTAGCCTGTATTATAGGTGCTAAAAGGCCAAAGCCATCAACACCACATTAGCAAGCGACCTAATGTTTTACCTCTAATGCTCTGCCATGGTGTGGAGTGTGCCTCTCCGGGACGTCACGCACAGGAAAAAATGCTCCAGAGGGGTCAGAAAGGAACGTCCATGCTGGAGGTAAGAGTCCTTTACGGAAAAAAGCCAAAAAAATGAACGTATTCCAAGTGAGAGGAGGCCGATTTGTCTTTATCGTCTAAATCCTCTGCTCACGGCCACTACCTCTGTTCTTCTCTCTCTCCGACTGTAACATTAGCTCTCTCTCTCTCACACACACACACCCTTCCCCCTACACACACACACGCACACACACACACACACACACCCCCCTGTCCCCTCCCTCCTTTCAGCCATTTGGGCATTCCCAGAAGACTCATTCATCTTAGACCTTGCTGACCCCCCGGGGTGACAGATGCTCCAGTGTGTGTGTGTGTGTGTGTGTGTGTGTGTGTGTGTGTGGAGGGGGGTGGTGATTTTGGTGGTTGATACTCTCAAGGAAACCAGCATCACCCACCACATACACACACACACACACACACACACACACACACACACACGCGTACGTGTGTGTGCATGTGTGTGTGTGCTGCGCCCGTCGGACACGTGTACGCCACGCCGCGGTCCTGACGAGTGAAAGCATCTTCATCGCAGGTAATAATTTGCTAGTAATTATCATTGTAAGCTCACTTTGAGAATATCGTAACATTTTGTGAGTAATTTTGACACGTTCAAAGAAATTTTGTTAATTGAAACAGTGAGATAAGTGTCGGGAAACAAGCCGGCGGTGCAAGTACTCAAAATACACAAAAACTAATTAAACTAAATTAGTCTCCCTTTGTCAGGAAAAACGGCTCTAGGAACATTAGAATCTTTATTGATTTCTGCACAGAGACAAGAATAATATGTCACTAACGTGTCGGAGTGTGATAAGTAAAACTACATGAAAAATGTTTGCCTTCATGCAGGAATGTAATTTTTAGTTTTATGTGCTGTGACACCAAATATGCTGACCAATGAATCGCAGATGGGATGGGGGGGGGGGTGTTAAACCCCCCAAAAACAAAAAAATCTGACATGAACTCTCATCTGGCCTCTAGCCCGACCACTCCCCGTTTTATTGGGGCCCAATTTGATGATAAGGCAAAACCCACGGCAAACTGAGGACACTTGGGAAGGAATGCAGGGTCAGACCTTGGCATTTTGTCTACTGGCCTTGTACACACACACACACACACACACACACACACACATACACACGTACACACACTTTAACCCCCCTTGCTTGGGATTGACGATTAACCCCTTAAACTCTCAGAAGCATGTGGACCTATACTCGAAATTTCATTTTTGAAATTCCAGAAGGAACATTCGTTTCATAGCAGTTCCTGAATTAAGCAGTTAAAGGGCTTTATATGGAGTTCAGGCCTTTTTATTTTTGAGGTACCAGATTTTAGCATTGTGTAAAATGAGCTTCTGTTATTTATTTTTTTTTTTTGCTGTGTTTTGACTTTCGGTATAATTTAGTTTGCAAGATGTTAGAAGGTGGAGTGTTAGCCTCTGTATTACTTGTTGTCCACATTAGCTTTGTATTTCCAGTCTTCAGATGGGCTGAGGGTTCTAGTCAAGTCAAGCAGAGCTTCATTGTGATCCCAGCCATGTAAGTTAAGAACACGGTGATGGACCATCAGTGCAGCATAGAACAGAACGGCAGCACTCAGACAGATAAATATGTCTCCAAGTTTACAAATACTGAGGCCAAAATGTTGCTTTAGCTGAGTCTCATCTGGACATCATGCGAGTAAATCCTTTTGGAGGATGAAGCTAGATAATCATTTCCTGCCAGAGCGAAGCAACCCTGAGGAAACAGAGACAGGACGCATGTCTTAAACATAAACACAAACACGGGGGATCAGGTTGCTCCTGGCTCCAGGCAGCTTTTACACCAGGCTCCCAATGTGAGCTCTAATGACAAAATATTGTGACTCGGCAATTGACCCTTTCTCTCATATTTCAACTGCTTTTACAGCCCCCCACCCCCCATTGTCCCTGTTTTAATGCAACAGTGTCCAAAATTCTGGTTACCAGATGAAAGTCCGGCAACTATTGGTGTTTGCTGCAGAATTTCAGAAAATTCTGTCTATTGGAAATTTAGTAGTTTCTTGAAAACTGAAAACCACATCTACAAAAAAAAACAAAAAATAAAACCCTCAACGATTCGCCTTAATTCACACAGTTTGTTTGTTACGTCACACAAAAGGTGGAAAAAGGGTCATTAGTGAGTCGACATTTCTGGGGAAGTACCTTTACAGCCCCATTTGTCTGTTTTGTTTTATATTTTGATGGTTTTAAAACATCAGATGTGATTTATTGCACTAAACTTCCCCATAGAGTGGTTATCCTTTTCTGTTTAGAGCTTAAAAGGATGATGATCTTTTGTGTATTTCAGAATGTTTTGACAGAATTGGTTTCTAAAGTAAAATTCAAAAAATCTGCAGAAGCAGCTTTTGTTTTTAGCACCAAAGATCTAGAAAAACCTGAACTTAGAAACCCATCAAAGTCCTTCTCTTAGTCTCTTTAAAAAAGAGCACATTCTTTATACTTCAAGCTTTTAGTTTGTATTTATAGTGTTAAATTCAAATATGTTTCTATATTTCTTTTTTTCACCTGTCATTTCTATTTTATTTTTGAAAACATACATTTTTATTCCAGGTTAAGTTATTATTATTGCATTACATACATGTATTTTTCATATTTCATTTTACCTGTTTTATCTGTCTTTTCCTATCCTTAAGAAAGATTGTATCCTGGTTAAGTTTATTTTTATTGCAGATTTTTTCTTCTATTATCTTTTTATTTAATCTTTTGGTTAAATATTTTGAGCTGCTTTCATATGTTTGAAATTAGTTATAGGAATAAAGTTTTATTATTATTATTGTTGTTATTATTATTCTACCCAGAACCTGCAGGAGGTACCATAACCAAAATGTGAATATCGAAAACTGTAAGCACCCAGTAGGAACAGGAAGCAGAAATTCTGAGGCTTAAACACGCGCTGGTCCTTTAACAAAAAAATGATTTCCTCTGAGGTTTGTTTACAGTTCAGAATTGATTCATTTAAGCTAAAGCGATTTCACATTTCTGCTCTCAATTCATAGCAAATCAAATTCTCTTATTAAGAGTCTGTTTCTGTCAGATGACTCGTGGAGGAAAACACACACACACACACACACACACACACACACACACACACACACACACACACACACACACACACACAAGGCTGCTGTAATCAGATTTAATCAGCCCGGATCCTGTTTTGGCTGCAGCTCCACACACACAGAGGAGCTTCAGTTAATTTTCATCAATGGCCTAGTTCATGGAACAAAAGATAAAAGAGGGAGAGAGGGAACAATGAGAAAGAGACGGAGAGAACGAGAGAATGAGAGAGAGAGAGAGAGAGAGAAAGAGAGCGAGACAGAGAGAGAGAGAGAGACAGAGAGAGACAGACAGAGAGAGAGAGAGAGAGACAGAGAGACAGAGAGAAAGAGAGAGAGAGAGACAGAGAGAGAGAGACAGAGAGAGAGAGAGAGAGACAGAGAGAGAGAGAGAGACAGAGAGACAGAGAGAGAGAGACTCTATCTCTACTGTGTGTCTGTCAAAGCTGCCAAGAATTTGTCAAGCAAACAATGAAACACACACACAGATAGAAGTAGGGGGTGGAGCTTGAAAGCGAATGTGTTGTGTCAAAAAAATCAATTTTAACACGACGTCACTGTTGGGCGAAATCTGCTGTTTCCACGGCAACAACTTTACAAGACAAGCCGAAAACCACCATGAAATAAAATGTGAAAATATTTCCTTCCAGGGTATTTTGGACCTTTTCTCTCAGCTCATTCCTCATGAAAATGTGTATCTTTCAAATTGTGTAAAAAAGTTTTTTATTTTAAAAAGAAATGTGGAGAAATGAGGTTTTGTGCTGATTTGTGGCTTTCATTTAAAACCAGATCAGATATTTCAGAAATGACACAAATGAATCAAATTATTTGAATTAGTTCAATTTACTTGATATGCAAATTTGTTCCATACAAATAAATTGTTGCAGAATTGTAGATGTTTTGGTAGCTAGTTTATAATATTTTAATCTATAATGTACATTTTTGCACATAAAACAGTTTTACTGATTTGACTGCGATTCCAGAGTCTGAAACTGTGGTTTATACAGGATTCTACTGAGGTCTTCGAGTTTATTTTTAATCATTTTGAAACTTGTTTCGAGATTTACATCCTGGAGATCTGAAACAACTCTTCTATAATATTATATTATTATTTTCAAAAGATCTAATACTGAGACGAGTAACTTGGCCTTAAGTGAATATACATTACTAACTAAGCAACTGATTGTTTGCAGGAAAGCTAGAAAAATGTGACAAAATCTGAAACTTTGTTTTACACAGGCTGATACTGAGGTCTATGTGTTAATTTTACAATCATTTTAAACTTTTAATTTGTGATTTACTTCCTTTCACACCACGCCTGTACGTTAGTAATGAGTTACTAAATACAATGACTCAAATTAATTCTATTGGTTGAATTTACTGGATTTGCAAATTTTGTCCATGTGAATAAAATATCGTATCAAACCAGACCAGAAGAGAGAGAATCCCGGACGTGGTGCTGAAGTAGAAATGATCACTGGAACACAGTCGAGTCACTTCCACCCTCCTCAACACTCACTCAAGCTAAACAAGCAAATTCAGCCCAGTTGGTTTTAAATGAAGCCGTTTAGCTCTTCTCACCTCGGCCCAAATTGCTGAAAGGGGTTTAGAGCTGCGAGGCGGGACAATGACCCCCCAGCCCCCGCCCGGCCGCACCAGGCCTGGGGCTCATTAATGCTGTCAGTCCAGCTCAGCCCTGAGCTTTGTCCCGCACCGCGCTCTGGATAACAACAAATTCTGCTTTCCGCATCCATTCGGACCACCCAGCGGCCATTTCTCCTCTCAGCACTGAAGATCTGACACCAGGCCTTCAGGCTCTGGAGATAAAGAGATCTACAAACCTCTAATCTAAAGAAAGGGGATCTAAAAATGTGAAATGTAGAAGTCAGAGGAAAAAACAGGAAAAACAAAAAAAAAGACATTACACTGAGAACTCAAACTAAATGAGACTTTAAAAATGTGAGAACTGAATCGAAAAAAAGAAACCTGGGATTTTAATGATCTAAAAATGTGAAAACACGAGAGCTCCAAAAACTGAACCTGAGTCGAAAAACTGATCTGAAAAAAGGTGATGAAGAAAATGATAAAATGGGAAAAATGAAAAAAAAAAAAAAGAAAGAGGTGTAAGAAAGATGTAAAGCGGATATCATCTAAAAACATGAGAGCTAAACAAACGTTAGATGTAAACATGTAGGAACTAAAAAAATTAAAAAGCAAAATATAGAATCTTAAAAAGAAAAAACAACAAAAAAAGAGATTTAAGACCATGAAATACAAATATTTAAAAAAACAGACTGTATTTCAGAGGAGTTTCTCCTGAATTTGGAGGGAATTTAGATCCAGAGGGATAATTAGTGGCCTGTTTTTAAGTTAACAAAATGTTTTATTTCTCAAAAGATCTAATATTGAGATCAGTAACTTGACCTGAAATGAATTTATATTATTTATTCGTTACTATCTAAACAACTAATTGTTTACCAAAAAAGCTAGAAATATATATATCTTTTTTTTTTTACAAAAGTGAAAATGTAGATGCTTGGTATAAATATTTTAATCTATAATAACCATTTCTGCATATAAAACAGATTTATTGATTTGTCAGTGATTCCAAAGCCTGAACTAAGCAACTAATTGTTTTCAAGAAAGCTAGAAATAGTGAAAAAAAAACCTAAACTTAAAATTACAGATGTTTTAATCTATATAAAACTATGTTTCTGATACTGTGGTCTACCGGTTCATTTTAAACCTTTAATTTGAGATTTCCGTTCTTGAACACCACGCTGGCCGACTGTACAGGTCTGAGAGAGCCACGCCCCTCTGGAGGGCGGTAGAGGGAATTTTTTTATTTTTGATTATATTCTAACTTACTGTGCGAGTTTCAGGCTGGCCGTATGACGGATCTTCTCTTTCGGAGGAGAAGAGAGGGAGCGAGGGGTTTCCTTTTGCTAAACAGAGTCTTTCTGTAGCAACAAAGGAGTCCATCAGTTCACTGACCCGCCTGTTGTCCATCACCC
>JBBPCX010069214.1:0-11532 GCA_037974365.1 Hydrocynus forskahlii
TATTATTTATTTATTTATTTATTTTTTTTCCCTCTAGAATGTTGAACAAATCATCAGGTTGTTCACTAAAATTTCACTATAGAGATGTTAAGTCTTTTTAACAGTTTAACTTTATTTGTAATCAATTTGAAGTCAGCTTAAGTCATTTAACCTGTAAATGACACCATGTTTTTGTTTTTTGTTTTTTTTTATGAAAGTTGTCATTTTCAGAATGAATTTCTTTTGAACACTGACTTCTGTCTCTTCTGCAGTAGGCAGAACATGATTAATGCAGCAGCTCCCAGCGCTCCTGGCAGTAAGCAGGGAGTATGAAAGGTAGGATTGCATGTGTATTAGCTGCTTTTTTTGTGTGTGTTTTCAGTGCTATTTTGACCTCCAAGTATGGTTTTGTCAGGGGTTTCTGTAATTGGAAAGTGCACTAGTATCATGGAAGGTCCACCACATGATGTTTAAATGTGCTTAGTTTCAAATTCACTTCCTCCTACTGCAAACCTGCTGGATTGTGTAATAATGTCCCTTCTCAGTTTCTGCTAAACAGTAGAACCTGCGATGCTTGAAATGAAAATGATTTTCCTCTAAATCACAGAATTGTTGATTGTAAGACTAAATATATCTTTCCTCTGTAGGTGATGAATCAAATGGTGAAAGCAGAATGAAGTGCGTCATCTCCTAAACTGGAAGCTCTCTTTCCTGCTCTTGGCTGTCTGAAACCTGACTGTAAAAAGACATGTTGATTTCTGGAGTGAATGTCATTTTTGTCTTATTTTTATGTGTTGGGGAACAACATTGAAGGTGCTTGAAATCTTCTACTGCCTTGGGACCTCTTTACTCAAAACCTGGTTGGGACTGCAGCGTTTCCTCTTTGTACATTCCTGCCTGAAGAAGCCCTGCAAGCAAACTGCACTTTTTTAGTGTGATCCCCTTCCCTGTAGAAGCTACAGCCTCCCAGGCTTTGCTGTGTTTGCAGCTAAAAGGAACGAGACCAGCAATGGGTGATTGACCATGAGAGGTCTGAGGAGTTCTGTGTTAACTTGGTGTTCCTTTCCAAAGTCAAACTCAGGTGTTTTCCAGATGGTACTTGTAAAAGAAATTATAAAGTCATCTCCAGTCCCTGCGGACACACTGGACACTCTGTTGCCTTTCACATTCTCTTTGAATGTCATGTATGTGTGCAAGTTATTTTAGACGTACTAACATTATCGCGTATGGGGCACTAGGTGGCTTGCTTGTCCCTTAGGAAAAGAGCTTGTTTGGCCCGGTGGTCCTGTTCAGGTGGCCGTCTCCACCTCGACCACAGCAGAAGTTCCACTTAGTTCTGGCGTTTTATGCATCCTTCAACCCCACCTATGCTCGAAGAATGTGTTTGACTTCATGGATTCCCAGAGGACTCAGCTGCTCCTGTTTATGCACTAGAGATAGTCTTTAATACTGGAATTAGTGGCCTTGGACTTCAAGTAGATGTGCTACTGTGTATATATGACTGTGTAACATGACTCTTATCTGAGATTACCTTCTTTGAACCTGTAATGCATGCTTTGTAAATCGCTTATTAGAGCTGTCCTGATGGTTTATATATATGCCACATGAAAAGGAAGAGGCTTTAAAGTAATAGTTTGGCAAAAATAACATTTACATAATTTTCAACCCCTTACTTCAGATTGTCAATCAAGTAAGACATGACTGGAGTCCAAAATGTGCCTCTTTAGTTTTGAACTGGAGACTAACAAGTATTAGTCAATGGTCACTCCAATAATTTACATAAAAACATCTCCAAAACTAATCTCAACCCGCTTAAACCACATGCAGCTCTTCATTAAGGTAGTGGAGACTTACGGCTACAAAAAATGAACATCAAAGTGTCACTGAATGCTAAAGGCAGTTGTTTTAGACAACAGGATCTGTTTTCACTGCCTCAGGAGTTCTCATTTAGAATCAGTTTGATCATAAATAAATAAAGTCAAGTCAAGATCGGTGCTCCTGACCCCTGCTTTGTGAATACCAATCCTGATAGTGTCTGAAATATATGCCTGTAACAGTGAGATGTTGTTCATTTTTAAAGCAAGTCAAACTCATAAACCACTTAAATGAACAGCTGGATGTGGTTTTAGCGGATTGAGGGATCTTTTGGAGATATTTTTAAGAAACGACTAGTGTCAGCAATTGGCCTCATAGTTTTCAGCTCTAAACTAAGGAAGCAAAATGTGGACCTCAGAACTGTCTTGGCTGATCAGTTGCATCTAGAGTTGCAACTGGGTTTTTTTTTTTGTTTTTGTTTTTTTTTTGGCTGAACTATTCCTTAAAATATGTAAAAAGCCTCATCTCTTCAGTCCTTTTCAGCATGTATAGAAGTTGTGCTTTTATTACTTGGAGGGAAGAGTCTTGTCAGAGAAGAGCATCACATATCCGACTGTGAAAGTAGCTAGCGTACATGAATAGGAAGAGTTTAGGACTGTCAAATAAGTCATGCTTGTTGTTTATTTTGGTGCTTCCTCTTTCACACTTCAGCGTGATGAACTTTATGTCCTCAGGGTGTCATGCTTTTTATACGGGTATTAATGAATTATTCAAAGGGGAGGCGATGCGTGAGAAGATGACTGGAACTGTGATGATTGACCTCGATTCACTCAGTCAGTGAATTTTTTTAATTTTTTTATTTTTTTTACTCATTGCGATTTTTAAAAAATGTTTTTATTTGCAGCCTTTTTGTGTGGGCGACAAAGAAAGAACCCAGCTGGGCCGAGCTGATTCGATCAAACTTCTTTGAACCTGGTTGTGCATTTGTCTTTACTGGTCTGTCCTAAATGTGGATTTCTTTAGTGGAAGGTTTTTGGTATGGTTTTGGAATTCTAGGCAGAGGCAGATCTATTTTTCAGGCATGTCAGCCAATACTGATACATAGACATTTATACAATGTAGAAACTGGCACTGCATCCATCTGGATTAGCATTAAATATCATATTTATTTCTGCACATTCTTTTAAAAGCCAAAATGCCACGAGTTCTCTGCTCAGTGCTGTTAAAGAAGTACTTCTTGCCTAAAGAACCGTGAGAGTGAAGTACTTTTTGAAAGGCTTAAAGAATCTCATTTACAAAAATGACTCTCTTAAGAACCAACTTTCTGAAAGGATCTTTAAGGAACCAGAAGTATTTATTTCAGTGGCATATGCACAGAGACCTTCTGGCACTTTTTTTTTTTTTTAAAAGAGAGTGGGGATACGAATGTAGTTGGAAGAATTTTAGCACCTAAACACTGTTTTCGGAAGTGCGATAAATACATTATCAACTATTGGTCAAATGTAAGTAGTCCAAATGTGTGAAATGACATGTTTTGCTGAGGGGGGGGAAAAGGTCGCATTTTATGTTTAATCTTTCTCCTTAAAATGTAAAATGGCACATTAACGGTAATTGTGCATTACGATATGTCGAAGTGTATCCTCTGCAGAGGATGTGGATGTATTTACACCGGAGGTGTCAAAACTTTTGCATACGATTCTATTGTGCGTCCCTCGTTCAGGTTCCTTTTTTGTCGGTTAGCATGCTTGCGTTTTTTTGGGGTGTTTTTTTGGTTGTCTTTTTTTTTTTTTTGATGTGTGTTTAACCGCCCCGTTTGTGTTTTATAAACAAGACATTAAAATGTGACTGCCAGCTTTGGGCTGTAAATGTATCTACCTCATAAAGAGAGACGCACGGCATTCCCACTGACGATCCTCCCAGTTTCTCACTGGTAAATTTCCACACTGAAACACAACCACTCTTGACTTATCATATGATTGTATGAAAACTGTGTACGCCTTCATTTCTCTTGACTAGACAAGGGCTGGTGGCGGGGCCCGACTCTCACCCTGTCATTTGCTTTACAAGTTTTTTTTTCTTTTTTCGGCCTTGTCTGAGACAAAGGGAATGTGAAGTGAAACAGTCACTACAGATTTTTTTGTTTGTTTGTTTTTTTTTGGAGTGAAGACTGTTCTGAGGTCAGTCCATTTAAAGGGCTTATTGTCTAGGTGCTGGGCCTTTAGCCGCTTTGCAGGCCTTCATCTTAACCTGTTCAAGCCCTGTTGGCTTCACACGTGTCTGCACAGCGATATAGGGAAAGGATTTCAGTAGACACAGATGTTTTTACAGTTCATAAAATATAAAAAAAGGAGGCAGAAGAGATCGCTAGCAGCCACGAGCTTGCGTAGACGTCGCCTAGCGTTATCGCGCAAACCTTTCTATGCTTGATAGGGACTTTTAGCAGTAGATGCTGTTATACTCTCCACTTAAGCTGTTCTCTTGTGATAGGACAGGCTAGTTTTAATGGACTGATGTTGTATTCACTGTGTACAGGTTTGGGGGGTGTGTGTGTGTGTGTGTGTGTGTGGGACGGAGCTGCATCTACTGATTGTTACCCCTCCACTGTCTCTGCTGTTCCTTTCTGTCTACACTAGTGAAACAACTAGACTTGGTTTAATATGAATCATATTTATTTGCTGTTTTATCTTTTGTACATTATTTCAGGCTTTTTTTTAAATATAAATGTGTTCTTTCTCTCTTTTGTTTCATTTTGTTTTTTAAAGTTGACGATACCTCAGTAGCACAACAGCATCAAAAGGACTCTTGTATGATTGATTTTAATGTGAAGTTTACAAGTCCTTTTCTCACTGACATAGATTATTTTGGAAATGGACCGAAGTGTTTTCTATTCTGTACATTTCTTAGAATAAATAACTTTTCATGAATTCTCTTAAATTTCAACCGTGTGTTTATCCTTTTTTGAGAACCGAATGTCCTGGATTTTCTGTAGAAATGGGGACATTTTACTGGTCCTCACAAAGAAATGTGCTGTTTTTCCACCACTTAGACAACTTATTCAACTAAAAGAGCAGAAAGGAACTTTTAGTTAAAGTGAGGGTCAGGTTTAGGTGTATTAAGTAAATGAAATTTTCACAATGGTGGTGAATGGAACCAGACATCTGTTTTGCTAAGCCAGTCTGATGTCTGAGTTTATTTTACAGTAGCTTTGAGAAGCATTTGACCAGAAATATGTATTTTTCTCAATCTACTCATGTTGGAGTTGTACATAAGGGCCATTGAGTCTGGTGTCCAAAGAAAATAATTTTTCCACCATTTCATCATCAACATTACATTTAAGGACATGTGTAGGTTCCTGGATAGTTTTGGGTAACAAATAAAAGCGACATACGGTCGTGTAAAGAAAATTAGGACACTCTATACAAGCCTGTGTGATTTTATAATGTTCTTGGACATACAGATATATAAACTGCATTGTAACAATACTGGGAGATTCAAGCCATAATTACCTAACAATTAAAGCTGAATAAAAGACTTTTCAAAATCTTCTGTAAAAGTTTTCAGGATAAATAAATCAGGACACCCCTGCATTTATTCCCACTTAAAATGGCTCAAATCACTCCGGTGTATCACATCAGATGCACGTTTAGAAAATCGCTACTCAGCATTTTGAAGGAGGCTTTGCCCTGTTTAAACCTCAATTAGTCTGGTGTGCACCTGCCTGTTGAAGTGAGTCTGAAGACCATGGTAAGATTGAAAGAGCTGTCTGAGACCTCCAGAAAGAAGATTGCAGCAGCTTATGAGTCCGGTAAGAAATTTTAAAAGGTGCAAATTCAGCCCGAGAGAAGACTGCAAGATGCTAAAAGAAGTCTCCAAAAACCCAAAAATGTCATCACTGGATGTACAGCAGGCTCTTGATACTGTTGATGTGAAAGTGCATGCCTCTGCAATCAGAGACTGCACAAGTTTAACTTGCATGGGTGGCGTGCGAGGAGGAAACCTTTGTTCTCTAAGGAACATGAAGGCCAGACTGAAGTTTGCCAAAGAGAACATAGACAAAGACCAGGGCTTCTGGAATAATGTTCTTTGGACAGCCTAAATGTAATTATCTGGACAGCAGAACAGAGGGCATGTTTGGCACAAACCAAATACTGCATTCAGGAAAAGAATATCACACCAGCTGTGAAGCATGGTGGTGGAAGTGTCATAGTTTGGGGATGCTGTGCTGCAGCAGGACCTGGCCTTCTCACCATCTTAGAATAAACCATGAATTCTACTGTATATCAGAGGGTGTTTGAGGAACACGAAACTTAAAGCTGAAGTGGAACTGGACCCTGCAACATGACAATGACCCAAAACATACCAGTAAACCCACCAGGGACTGGCTAAAAACTAAGAAATTCAGAGTCCTGGAATGACCAGAGTGTCAAAACCCAGATCTTAATCCCACTGAAATGCTGAGGGGTGACTTGAAACGGGCTGTACTTGCAAGAAACCCCTCAAACATCTAACAGCTGAAAGAATTCTACATTGAGGAGTCGGGTAAACGTTCCTCCGACCGATATCAGAGACTGGCAGATGGCTACAAGAAGTGACTCACTGCAGTTATTTCAGCCAAAGGGGGAACACCAGCTACTAGGAGGAAGGATGTCCTAACTTTTCCTTCAGAATATGCATTTTTGTTTCTTTGTTTCTTTTGTTTAATAAATAAAACAAGGTTAATGATTTGTTGTTTACCTGCAATCACTGTCTTTTCCAATGTTGATATGTGAACATTTCTAAATAAAGAACTGAGTATTTAATGGGGGTGTCCTAATTTTTTCACATGACTGCAACTTTGGGTCAGTGTTGGACTTTAGAAATAAAGAAATATAAAGTGAGGGACTCTCCTCTACACCGTTTAAATAATTGCTTCTTTTTTGTACCCACTTTTGGTTAGCATAAACTGCAGTGGAATTACTACAAGCCCTGGAAAGAGACTGATTCAGAGCAGCATAGTCGAGGGTCAATACGTGTAGATTTGCTTTGTTTTGGCCACAAAATATATACATATAGATATAAAATACATTCATTTATTTTCCTGTGATCACACATTTCTTGCTAGGGTCTTGGGTACCCGGAGCCTATCCCGGGGTCGACAGGCATGAGGCAGGGACTCACCCTTAGCAGAGCATCAGCCCACAGCAGGGCACACACACGGTCAATTTACAATCCCCAATTCACCTGACATGCGTGTCTTTGGACTGTGCATGAAACCGGTGACCCCGACACCATGAGGAGAACATGCAAACTCCACACACACACACATTCAAATCCCCAACCCTGGAGGTGTGAGGCAACAGTGCCACCCACTGCTCCGCCGTGGGGCATGATAGCAGTTCAATGTCTGTCTACAGGCCACATTACTGCTTCAAGTTGCAAATTCAGAATGATGTTTTTGCACAGCCCCACTGATAAACCTCTCATCATTATTTAGCTGTTAGTGTGCTGTAGGACGCCTCACTTCCGTGATCCTCCACCTGACAGAAAGAGAGAGGGAAGTGGAAGCTGATGGCATATAGACACTCATCACTTCCCATAACATTCAGCTGTGCGCTAAAGTCTTAAGTAACGTTTATGATTATCAGCCGCGTCATTTTAGCCCCTAGCTATAAGGCAGTCCCTCAGAACTTTTTCCACTGGACAAGTGAGTGAGTGACTGAGTGAGTGCGTGAATGACGAGGTGGCCGAGTGGTTAAGGCGATGGACTGCTAATCCATTGTGCTCTGCACGCGTGGGTTCGAATCCCATCCTCGTCGAGGTGTGTTCTTTTCAGCTGGTGTTTGCGTGTGTTTACAGTAAATCACTGCTCACTTGCGGTTTTTTTTAGAACCGAACTAATAATTGTTTGCAGAAACCCCCACAAATGCGTTGAAACCACAGATATCCTCCGCATGTTTTTTCTTTTTTTCGTTGCAGTATATATTTTTTCATGCATGTAGTGCTAAATTATTAAGAAAAATATAATTTACTAATTTTGTAACATAAATACTAACGTATAAAATAACGTACATTCAGCTACATTTCCATATAAATTATAACTATACATTTTTTGGTTCTGTCCAGAGAACACAAAGAAATATTGGGATGGTGAAATGTCCTATATTCAGAGGCGGGAGGTTTGAAAGTAGCCAATCCGAGAACGTTATTTATTTCTCCTTGCTGCTGATTGGCTGCTGCCCAGTGACGCATCTCGCATGGAGCTATCTCGTGCGTTTCTCGTGTTTTTCGTTTTGTTTTGTTTTTCTTAAATCCCTGTATTTGTATTACTATAAATTTAATACACATATTACTGTATTTACCTGCTATACCAAAGGATTAAGAAAAATATAATTTACTAATTTTATAACATAAATACTAACGTACATTCAGCTACATGGAGCTTGGAGCTATCTCGTGCGTTATTTATTTCGCGAGCCTTTCGCTGAGTGTTCTCTTGTTTTTCGTATTGTTCTTCTTAAAGCCCTGTATTTTTATTTTTATCTAAATTAAATGAATTTATTGCTGTATTTATCTGTTTATACAAAATGAAAAACGCTGGTGCATGAATTACAGTAAGGTATATACAGAGGTAACATCAGTATTTTACATTCAGGCACTGCAGGAGACAGCAGTTCAGTGTAAACATTTTTTTTTGTTTGTTTGTTTGGGGTTTTTCTTACATCACAAATTCGCGGTTTTTCACATTTCGCGTGTACTCTTGGAACATAACCCACACAAATGTCGGGAGTTTAGTGTATTTGAATAAATATGCTTTTAAAAGTACATAAAAATGTGCAGGCACGTGCAAAGGGAGGGCGGAGGGGGCTTGAGCACCTGTCCCTTTCCTCTTGGGTACCCCAAGTGCCCTTTTCTTGAGGCATTTTTTAACTTGTAACTATTAATCACAATTTTGCTAATTAAAAGGGTCTGACTTGCAGTCACATGATGACGATTAACCAATCATTAATCAGTGCTCACCCTTGACGGCAGAGTGCGCTGGTCACGAGCTGAGAAGGAGCTCACAGAGAGCACGTGCATTTTTTGCCGACTGGGCAGTGCCGAGCTATAGTGAAATCACACAAATTAACTGGGCAACCTTATGCAACAAAAAAACAGTAAGTAGGGTGTACAGCGTACACTATAGTCTATAGCACACAGGGGTATTATTCTGTACACGTTGTTAAGTTGTCTTGTGGCAACTGACGAATTGAAACAAATGAGCATGCTGTGTGTGCACTGTGAAACAGCATGACAAAACAATACCTGTCCTTTTATATTTCGCATGTAATATGCATATCCACATTATTATTGATTATTACAATTACCATATTAAAATACACACGCTGTATTTTAAAGAAAATACATTAAGATTATATTTGATTTATATTTCAAATATGACAAAATGCTGATTTTACAGCAGCAAAATTATTGTTTCGCTACACTTTAAACATTTAATAAGCTTTCTGCCTTGCACAGTGTGGATAGTCAAGCAAACGGAATCATCATAAATACATTATTTTATATTTATAACTATTTTTTTTCTTATTTTTATTCTTTTAAATTTTTATTCTAATTGCTTTATTATTGTAGCACTAGGAATAAATAATAAGGGAGGGTTCTGGATCAGCACCATGATGCAAACTTGTGGCCATAGTATATACAGTATTCTGGAGAAGGTATAAAATGTGTGTGGATTGTTATTCAGCCTGGTTCTATGTGCCCCTTTGAGCACCCGCCCCTTCAAACATCTCTGCGTGGCCCTGAAAATGTGTGTGTATGTGTGTGTGATAGAGAGAGAGTAAGGATGCGCAAGAGACGAGGTGGCCGAGTGGTTAAGGCGATGGACTGCTAATCCATTGTGCTTTGCACGCGTGGGTTCGAATCCCATCCTCGTCGAGGTGTGTTCTTTGGGCAGGTGGTGGTCTAATGGTTGTTGGGTTTGCCCCAAGAGCAGAGGATTTTGCGGTTGAATCCCTGGACCGAGAGTGACATCACTGAAGTACCCTTGAGCAAAGTACCGTCCCCACACTCTGGTGGGGGCTCCACGGGCTCCCCTCATTGGTGGCTGCCTACTGCTTCACTTGGTGAATGGGTTAAATGCAGAGAAAGAAGTTCACACTGTGTGCTGTGGTGCGTCCACGCGATACTGTAAGGGCCATTTTGCTTTTAATTTATTTGTGTGGGTGTATATGTATTTAAGTGTGTGTGTTTATAACTGAGGTCCTCTATCAGTCAGCCGGATGTGACGTGTTGTTTGGTGTGTGTGTGTGTGTGTGTGTGTGTGTGTGTGTGTGCTGTGTGTAGTGTGAGTGAGTGTCTGGGCAGGAGCTGGACCGTTTTGTGTGGTACCATGTGTTTCTCCTGCTGAGTGAGCAGGTCCAGTCCGTTACTCTTTGACTGTGGAGGATTTTTCTCATACCAGCTGTGAAGCATGGTGATGGAACTGTCATGTTTGGGGATGCTGTGCTGCAGCAGGACCTGGCCAGCCAGCTCACCATCAAAGAATAAACCATGAATTCGACCGTATATCAAAAGATGCTTGAGGAACATGTGAGACCATCTGTAAGAAACTTAAAGCTGAAGCGGAACTAGACCCTGCAACATGTCAGTGACCCAAAACATACCAGTAAACCCACCAGGGACTGGGTGAAAACTAAGACATTCAGAGTACTGGAATAACCAGAATCAAAGCCCAGATCTTAATCCCCCTTAATCCCACTGAAATGCACGAGGAGAACATGCAAACTCCACACACACAGATTAAACCCTCAACCCTGGAGGTATGAGGCAACAGTGCCACCCCCACTGTGCCACCATGGGGCATGATAGCAGTTCAATACTATACATTTTTTATCTGTATATGTTTTGCACAGCCCCACTGGTAAACCTCTCATCATTATTGTGCTGTTAGTGTGCTGAAGGACGCCTCATTTCCGTGCTTCTCCACTTGACAGAATGAGAGAGAAAAATGACGAGGTGGCCGAGTGGTTAAGGCGATGGACTGCTAATCCGTTGTGCTCTGCACGCGTGGGTTCGAATCCCATCCTCGTCGAGATGTTTCTTTGCGCGGGAGTTTGCGTGTATATATTAAATCCTTGCTCCATGCGTTGTTTCTTTGAACTGAACTAATAATTGTATGCAGAACCCCCCGCAAATTCGCTTAAAGCGCAGATGTTCCCTGCATTTATCGTGGCAGTATATAATTTTTATAATTAACGTACATTCAGCTACATTTCCGTATAAAAAATAAAGAAAAGAAAGCACATCTTGGGATGGTGAAATGCCGCTGTAGTCAGAGGCGGGAGGTTTGCAAGTAGCCAATCCGAGAACGTTATTTATTTCTCCTTGCTGCTGATTGGCTGCTGCCCTGTGACGCATCTCGCATGGAGCTATCTTGTGCGTTTCGTTTTGTTTTGTTTTTCTTAAATCCCTCTTTTTGTATTACTGTAAATGTAATACACGTATTACTGTATTTACCTGCTTATACCAAAGGATTACATTACAAATTCACGGTACATTCGCGTGGGAATGTAACCCACGCGAATGTCGGGGGTTTAATGTATTTAAATATCCTTTTAAAAGTATATCAAAATGTGTGTGTGTGCGCGTGCGTGCGTAGTGTTTTAGAGAGAGAGAACGGGCGCGATCGAGACGAGGTGGCCGAGTGGTTAAGGCGATGGACTGCTAATCCATTGTGCTCTGCACGCGTGGGTTCGAATC
>JBBPCX010069215.1:0-11531 GCA_037974365.1 Hydrocynus forskahlii
CGTCTTTATGGAGCTCGCTTTGTGCACTGGGACACAGTCATGCTGGGATAGAAAAGGTTCTTCCCCAAACTGGGTCCTCAGAGTTGGAAGCATGGTGTTGTTCAGAATGTCTTGGAAGTCAAGGGCCTAGCCCAAACCCTGAAAAACAGGTGTGTCCCAAAACTTTTGTCTATATAGTATATTTGGCCTGTCCACAATTTGGACTGAGAGTTTATATAATTACAGTATAAAAAATCAACTTCATGTGCATGCATTCAAGGAATATTTCACAGAAAGCTTTCTGTTTGCTCCCAAGAACAGCAAAGAATTGCAAATCCTGCAGTATCCTGCAGAAAAGTATTGCAAACTGCATACTTTTCTCAAACCATGTGATTTTGATTATACTATATATGTATATATACATAAATATTTAAAATACACATCCTTGTGTAGTTTCTGACACTGCATGACATACAACTATCTATTAAAATGCACACAATTATGGGATTATTTGGATATTTTGCTGTAATACAGACTTTCCTGGCAAGAATAATTGTGTACATTTTAATCTATTTACTATTAATTTAACAAACAGTTCATTTGCTAATAAAACTACCACTATAAGCAAAACATCACTGCACAATATGTTTGTTAGCACTATCGCTTATCTTGTGCTCTGGCCTGTCCTGTGAAAGTCCCTGGAAAACTGAGATCGTAACACTCCTTCACTCAAATAACCGACTATAATCTTTAACCCCAAGAGGAGATGAAAGAGACTTATTTGCCAAACCCGAAGACGGCTTTGCTCAACGCTTTATGAAAGCATAATCAATGCATAAGGAAAGGTGCGAGGTCTATTACTTTATTAGCGATCAATAACATCTGACATAACGCTCCTGTTTGGGGTCCGAACACAATGACCATTTGACTTTGCACTTTTGTTACTTTCAGACGGTCACAGAAAGTTTACCAGATGTTTTGGAGTTTCAGAAACGAGTGTGTAGAACAGAAATGAAGAAGGTGGGTCAGTAAAACGAGGGGGAAAATCATAAGCTCACGTCTCCAAATAATAGAAATGACAGACCTTGTGAATGAATGGCGTACAAAGCAGTTGTAAAATGACCTCAGTGCTTTACGTTGTCTAATAAAGTCATTTAGAAAGAATAATGTATGATCAGTGTGTACAAGTGATGGTACGGGTGCCCAAAATCAATATGGTAAGATATTTTCATGCAGAACTAACAGTACTGAATCTCCCTTTCCAGATTGAACTGCTGAGCCTGATTTTTGGTATCACCGTTATTCTGTTATGTGTGCAAAATGACGAAAAGCTCGCTGCAGTGCGATGCTCCAGAACTCCATGCTTTAACCGATTTACCTGAGGTTCACCCCTGCGGCATGCCAGTTAATATTTGCTCATTTTCTCAACCAGACCAGGCTGCTTCTTTGGAGATCGTTCCTATCTTATCTGCCGGGCAGAGTCCATCAGGGCAACGTACGGCCAGGGCAAAAATCAGCTTAGTCGGCATCAGCAAGGCACAATTACTACCAGCACTGTTCACCAATGCTTCATTTATGATGCTTTAATTAGCTGAGAACATGTCTTTGTGAATCACAGGTGTGTCTGTAATCACACTGAGCTCCACTGCCTTCACTGCAGGCCTCGTTCCAGCTGGGTCAGGTCAATCCTCGCCTGACAAACAGGACAATTAAATATCTGGATCAGCGTTATTACTTATAATAATAATAATAATAATAAGTTATATTTATATAGCGCCTTTCACAAACCCAAGGTCGCTTTACAAAGCAAGCAAAAAAAAAACCAAAAAAAAAAAAACACAAATCCAACACAAATACTTACTTCGCGTTTTCATTGTAACATCATCTGTAACTGTAATCTGTAGAAATATAAAACTGTTCAGATGAGCAGTGAGTGTTTTTTTTCGCCTTAATATCATACTAAATCAAACTAAGAAGAGTGCAAATAACATTTTACAGTAAATAGTGATTAGTGCGTTCTTGTGGAAGCCTAGTATTACAGGAAACACCTGCTTTTCGCGGGGGTTGCGTTCCAAGAGCACCCGCGCTTAGTGAAAAACTGAGATATTGTGATGTTGTAAAAATTTTAAAATTTATTTTTAGAGTGTAAACCCTAAATATGCCCACAAATATGCTCCCAAAACACTTTAATTTCATTTTAAACACATTACCCTTAAAGAAAATATAAAGGGAAACCCATATCCGTACTGTACAGTTTACACTGAACTCCTGCAGTGCTAGAGTGTAAATACCGATGTTACCCCTGTATAGACTGGACTGTTATTCATGCAGCGCGTTTTCTTTGGTATAAGCAGGTAAATACAGTAATATATTCATTGAATTTACAGTAATAAAAATACAGGGCTTTAAGAAGAACAGAACAAAAAACAGGAGAACACTCGAGACGCTCCACGGGAGAAATTCTGGACTGCAGCGTCACAGGGCAGCAGCCAATCAGCAGCAAGGAGAAATAAATAACGTTCTTGGATTGGCTACTTTCAAACCTCCCGCCTCTCAGTACAGTGGTATTTCACCATCCCAGGTTGTGTTTCTCTCCACAGGACCAAAACATTAATAGTTACTTTTTATATGGAAATGTGACAGGATTTACATTAAAAAGCTGTGACGTACGGGCCTAATCTGCCATGCCCCCTTGTCCTTGTGCTGGTTGTTTATGTTTGGGCGTGGTGCTTAGCAACCCAGCACGAGGACGAGGGGGCGTGGCGGATGAGTCCCGGATGTCACAAAAGCAAAAACTTACGGAGGATACCTGCAGTTTCCTGCAGTTTCAGTGAACAATTATTAGTTTGGTTCTCAGAAAAAAATCCGCAATTAATTGAAACCGCAACTGCTGATCTGCGTTAAAGTGGGGGCTTACTGTACTTCTGGAAGACCAAACCTCTCATCTCTGCGCTTTCTAGCTAGGCTGCTATAGTGAGGTATGCTGGAGTCTCAACTTGCACTCTTTACAGTTATAAACTATACCCTGTAAACTTAAACAGAACTACCTCTATTCTGTTTTTTCACATTTGTTGCATAGTTGTCTAGCGTGACTGATCACCACTGGGGTCCACCAGGTCACCACCTCATCCAGGATCTGCCCAGGTGTCCTCGACTGGTTCAGCTGCTTTCAACTCCCCACACGCTCCTCCCCCAGCCAAGGACAACTGCTGTTTACAGCTCCGGCGGAGACTGTTGTTCCTGTTGTTGTAGACTAGAGACTCTCAGCTACTCTTCCAACAAAGTCTAGCTCTACTGACTCTTAACTGTGTGAGCCATAGACGGCCAATCTGTCCAACAGTGATTAAGTTTCGACAGTGATTTAGTGTTCTCTCAAAAGTGACTCTCTCTCTCTCTGGGTGGACCTGAGGAGTCTTGGTTCCTCCTAAGGTTTCTTCCTCCAGCTTTAGGGAGTTTTTCCTCGCCTCTGTCGTCCTTGGCTCACTAGGGGCTCAGACCTGGACTCTGTAAAGCTGCTTTGTTACAAGGTAACATTGAATTTAATTGAATTTAGTGAAACTTCTAGTTTCCATCAGAAACCTGGTTTGACTCAATCAGTCCTTTGTTAAATTAAACCAGGAGCTGCTGATGGAGAGGCCTAAGGCTTTTGCACAGTGCTGTATTTCTTGCTTTGAGACCAAGAGACCTCCAAAGTGATAAGAAAGTTAAATTTGTTAGTGTCATAGAAAACTCTCACTGAAATGTATCTTCAGCCCAAATAGACAGTCGTACTTGTACTTCTTTGACTTCCCAATTGTGAGTTTATGAGTTTATTGTGGGTTTTTTTTGTTGTGAGGACAGTAAACAACCAGTGTCCTCTTTCCATATTCCCTGATGACATTTCGTCCAATCAGAAAGCAGCGACGCAGTTCGCTGCCTTCGAGCAGCTTGGGTTTGGGTGCTGTCGGTTACTGGTCGCTTTATTTGTGATAGTAAAACATTTGTTTACGGTACGGCACGGTTCCTTGGTCTAGTGGAAAAGTCCCATGAAAGAATATCTGAGATATTCAGGTTTGAAAGTGCCCCCCCCCCCAGCTTCTCGTCAACTGGTAGCACTGTGACTTTCACACATGGTCTGTAAAAGACAAGCGGTGGTCAGGATGACACGTTCCTGCTACAGGGCCTCACGGTGTCTCCAGGCTGTGGCTCTTATCTCTCTGCACAC
Organism: Hydrocynus forskahlii; assembly: GCA_037974365.1. Taxonomy (NCBI): domain Eukaryota; kingdom Metazoa; phylum Chordata; class Actinopteri; order Characiformes; family Alestidae; genus Hydrocynus; species Hydrocynus forskahlii. The sequence goes on from JBBPCX010069215.1 coordinate 4,184, forward strand.
TGCTGTAAATATTCTTTCCCTTGATTTATCTATCTCACTAGCTGGAACAAGTACTGGTAACTGAACCCAACCCACATGAGGAGGCCTGACGAGGCATAAGAAAAAAAAAACTTTGAAGGAATTAAGCAGATTAGAACTGAGGGCAGAGTTTAATCAATAAAATGAAGCACTGAGTGGTTTTCAATATTTTATATATTGTAGTAGCACATTATTTAGCCACAAAGACTCTAAAACCCAAAACTATTGGTTTTGAAGAGACACATCAGGTCTGTCTGTAGAGCACTGATTTTCATTTGTGTTGATCGTGAAAAAGGAAAAGTATCACTCATTTCTTCATGCAGTTCTTCCTCGTTTATGCATCACTGGACTAAATTTCATTTTTTTACAGGATAATGATCCCAAGCATTCTACAAAAATTGTGCCACAATTATAACAAGAGAAAAACAAAAGTTTAGAGAATGATGTCTCGTCCTCCCCAGTCTCTAGATCTTTCTCCCACTGAGCTGCAGGCAACGAGTTCCAAATGTGTGTTCAGAAATGTTTGCATGCTTGAAAAGGTGCTGGGAGGGTTTGGACACAAGTTATTTCCAAAGATTGCTGGAAAGGATGTGGTGAGTCTGTGCTGCTGTGATAAAGGCTATTCTGATGAAACTCGGACATAAACGTTCTCATCCTTTAAACTGCACTTAGAGTGTGTACTGCTACATTACATGTCATAAAATCAGAATCAGAACACTTTATTGATCATGGAGGAAACTGTTTGTTATGAATGCAAAGACACAGAGACACAGAGACAAGAACAATATAAAATAAAGAGTCTAAATAAATCAAAAATAAAAAATCTGTAGGAAAAACACATCAATATGAAAATGCTACATACTTAAATGCTGCGAATAAATACTATAGATAAGTGACACAGTTGAGTGAAATCTAATGACACAGATGGTAGTTGGGACTACGCTGTTGCACTCAGTAGTATATAAGTAATATTTATACTGCACATGTAAGACTATTGCAGATAAGATATTGAACATAAAAACAAATAAAACCAGTTATATTTGTTTTTAAGTATTTTGAATGTTTTCTTGTAATAAACGTTTGATTAGCAGATTATAAGTATTATTATTAATATTTTATTTATCTGAGAGTGGGCCCAAACTTGTGTCCTCTTGTGCGTATATTACACCAACAGGGACTTTAAAGACATTGCATTCAAACACATAGACTTTAATCTGGAGCTGGTCCCCCTCTGCAGCTATAACGGCTTCCACTCTTCTCGGAAGACTTTCCACAAGATTCTGGAGTTTCTGTGGGAATTTGTGTCCATTCATTCTGTAGAGCATTTATGAGGTCAGACACTGATGTTGGACGAGAAGGTCTGGCTCACAATCTCTGTTCCAGTTCATCCCAAAGGTGCTGGATGGGGTTGAGGTCAGGACTCTGTGTGGAAGGTCACGTTCTTTTGAAAGTTTGTTGCTTTTTTGTGTTTTTGTGCTTTCTGCGCGCAGCACGCAGCGCTTTGTGTCTCGACTGGTTTTTGTGGTAGTCAGGAATCCCATTACTTTTTTCTAAAAGTATCAGGACGCCTAACCATTACACCAACGGGGACTTTAATGATGCTGCATTCAGATACAGAGACTTCAGTATGGAGTTGGTCCCCCTTTACAGCTGCTATAAAGGTTCCGCCCCCCATGCTCGTTTTTCTATAACAAACTAGATAAAATGTGAATGCCCTGCAGTGGCAAATAGCTTTGGTTTTATTTCTGATTTAATTACATTAATGTTTAAGTTGAGGTTTAAAAACAGAACTGCAGCTGTGTAACTGTGTAACTGTGTTAAAGGGAACACTGCTGTTATAAAGCGCCTCATCAGTTTAAAACATTTGTTTATATAGCAGTACTTCAAAAATATAAGTGCGCAATACACTACTTTTGAAGTAATTATTTAATTTTGCGTATAACAACTGTGTATTTATAGGGTGAGTTGCCCTAATGTGGGACATTTTTGTGTAGTTTAATGTTGGCCTAACATTGTAATACACTACAGAAGTCCAAACTACATAAAAATGCCCCACATTAGGGAAACTCACTCCATATATACAATATATAAATGCTGGGCGATGTTTAACATTTTTAATTGTGATTAATCTAATGCTTTTCTGCAATTAATCACAGGAAAGCATTTGATTAATTGCGATTGAACGATTTAATCGTCGCCCAGTATATTATACACCAAATACAATATAAAACACATATTTTATATATATATACAGATTCCCTGGGCCGACCTGAGGAGGATGGGTTCCCCTTCTGAGTCTTGGTTCCTGTAAAAAAATTGAATTGAATTGAATGTATAGTGTATAGTGTATATGTATATATGTGTGCATATACACTACATATGAAGAATTTTGCATTATACATATGCAGACCCTCCAGTTGCCTGCTAAACACACCATTCATTCAGAAGGTCTACTATATATGTATTGTATAGTATACTGTACATTTACATTTACAGCATTTAGCAGACGCTTTTATCCAAAGCGACTTCCAGTCCCTAACTACAGGGGGCATATATGTAAATCATATAATAAATATGTGGCATGTATATGTATATATATTAATATAGAATGTATTATATGTACATATGTGTGCGTGTAACATTTATCCTCCTGAGAACCGAAGAAAAAAAGTGTCTTACAATTTCTTTTTTTGTGATTTTCTATCTATTTGGGCACCTTACAATTTAAATTTCTTTGAATATATTTTTCATTTTAATTTCCCTGCACGTCCACTGCAGAGGACAACAGGACGATTTCCATGTGAAAATAGAACTGAATTTAGAAAATGAAAAAAGTGATATTAACCCAAGAACACATTCAATTTGATCAAAACAATAAAATTCTGTATCACTCTTCTGTTACTTGTTGCTTGCAATGAAACATGTATTTTAGTTCAACAGTGAATTATAAGTCATAGAACATCCTCTGAGTAGTTTGGGTGAGATAGTCCTGGAGGCATGTTTTCTTTTTGGTTGTGCAGAGGAACATCTTGCATTTGGTGCACCTCATGTTCGTCTTGCCATTACAGTCCTTGTTACCAGCATGCAAACCCATCACATGACACCCATCACTGGAACGCCCAGGATGTCCTCTACAGAATACTATAGGGCTTGATGGGGGTAACTCCAGATACTTAAGGAAGATACAGGTGAACAAAATGTCCATTATAAAGGACGTAAATGAATGGGCCGGGTCTCAGGAGGATATAGTGTAATATACAGAATTTATTCAAGTTCCACAGTGGACCCTCCCCCTCCCCCCCACCGCTGCGCGTGCCCCGGGTGACCCTCCCGCTGCCTGCGCGCGCTGCCTTTTAAAGAGAGAGACCGAGAGGAGCTGCCAGTCTCAGACTTAGCTCTCTTTCTCTACATCCTCTCTCTCCCACACACTCTCTCTCTCTCTTCTCTTCCCTTCTACACCTCTCCAGAAAAACCCACCACCCCTCCGCTCCCCCTCTCTCTCTCACACACACACACACACACACACTCACACTCACCTGGAGCCATGTACCGGTGTGTCGGGGAGCTGCTATGCCGGGCCGGAGGTGCCCTGGCCCCGGCCTGCTCCGAGTCCGTGCTCCCGGCCTCGGCGTGCCTGACTCGGGTCCGCCACTACAGCGACGCCGTGGAGAAGGAGGACGACCCCAACTTCTTCAGGATGGTGGAAGGCTTCTTCGACCGAGGCGCTGCCATCGTGGAGAACAAGCTGGTGGAGGACCTGAAGACCAGGGAGTCTCCGGAGCAGAAGAGGAACCGGGTGAGGGGCATCCTCCGGATCATCAAGCCCTGCAACCACGTCCTCAGCGTCTCCTTCCCGATCAAGAGGGACAACGGGGAGTGGGAGGTGGTGGAGGGCTACCGAGCCCAGCACAGCCAGCACAGGACGCCCTGCAAGGGGGGTAAGAGATCTGAACCACCGTCAGGAACCCAGGGGTCTGACAGCTCCTCTGGACCTCCTCTGGAGCTGTCAAGGAAGCTAGCTCCCCAGCTAGTCACCAGCTACCAATTTTTATCCAATTTAAAAATGATTTCTTTACTTAAATCCCCTTTCCATTGTGTTATTTCACAAAAGCAGTTGTGTAAATAATTTTTTAAGTGTTTATGGCCAGTTAAATTAGGATAAACCTTTTAAAAATTGAGGAATCAGGCATGTTAGCCACTTGGCTAGTTAGCCTCTCTGCAGCATATTAATATTTCACTTTATGAACTTGAAGCTTTATTTTACTTTATTTATTGTTCAAACGAAAAATAGTAACATTTGTTTCTGTGTAGTGATACACAAGGTCTTTCAGAAGATGTTTATTATGCTAAATGTAAAATATAGATGATTGCATTCAGCATAAAGGAAGTTGTGTGTTTATGTTTACTTTCCGCATAATCAAAGTCAGTATGTGTTTGTATTCAGCATTATGACAGTCGTCTCATAAGATTGCTTGTTTGGTGTATCATGGCACTTTTTTGTTCTATATGTGTGAAATTAGATCTTAATTGAGTTACAATATGAGAGTGTTATTAATTAACTCAAAGAGATTATGGAGTAATTTTTGATCTGAGCGCTACCTGAGAGTAGATGGGACCCAGGCTTGTCCTCCGCTCTAACTTTTTTCACGTGTAGATTAGGGCTGCACGATATTTTGTCTCAATATCAGTCTCTGCAATATTGATATGGCAGGAGGCTGCAATTTGCAAATGAGCCTCTAACCAATCACAGTGTTTCTGACCAATCACAGCTCCAGGTGCGTTACTGTATGTTCTGTTGAATCGAGGTCTTCATGTAATCCAACAAAAGTCTAATTTTTAAACATTAAAGGTGTTGCATGAATGGGTGGGGCTAAACATCTGAAGCCAGAATAAGGAGATATATTTAAATAATGTTGGTATTGTGAAAATCTTATTTTCCAATCTTAGTATTTCTGACCAATCACTGCTCTGGGTGTGTTACTGGGTGTTCTGGTAAATTGATTTCTTCATGTAATCCAACAAAAGTCTAATATGAAAGGCATTGCACTCGCAATATGTAGCCGTAAAATCACAATACTGATATTTTGTCCATATCGTGCGGCTCTATTATGGATGAAAAAGTCTGAGAAGAATGTTATATTTGCAGAGGTGATTCACGTGTGTGCAGTAAAGTGAACGAGGGGATAAATTGGTTGGGGGGGGGGGCTGTAAGAATACATGCAGCCCTTATCAGTGTCTATTAATAACTGGGCTGGACAGCAGATGGAATAGCACCCTGTTCACCATGTTCAGTGCAGACCTGTGAAATAAGTGTTGCTCAGATCAGTGGTCGGGTCATAACGTGGAGGATACGAAGCGTGGGAGGAGGGTTACAGCAGAGGGCTGTGGGTAAATTACAGAGCAGTGAGTTGCAGCCAATCCAGGAGGAGTTCTGCGAGGGTGGGAAGCCGCTGGGGGAAGGGAACGTTTACTGGATGGCAGGGCCAGACCCTCCTATTTGTCAGCTGCCTGGCAGAAACACTGCATTAGCAGGCGTGCTTTTATCAGCCTGGCTCACGGGGTGGTTTTCTTTGTTCCTAGGCTACATCATAGACCTTAACACCACAATGAAGTGGATTTTCAGGTTTGATTGTATTCTGCCAACTGTAAATCGAAATGTGCCAGTTTACCCCACACACCCCTCACGCACCCTCTGCTTCTTGCCGAGGCATATTTCCGTAGCATACTTCCCTCAGGCCATCAGGATCCTCAGTCAGAGCTGAAACATTAACTGTACCCACACACATACACACACACACACACACACACACACACACACACCCCTACACAAGCATGAGCACACCCTTTTAACTAAACATCTTCCTTCTTCCAACACAATGCAAATATATTCTGAACTGCTCTGCCTTATAAAAAAAACCTTACACCACAACTGCTACTGTAAAAACCCATGATTTATTATATGCTACACGTTCTGCCTACTTTTGTGTTTGCATATTTGCATTGACTTCGCTGCTAGAATGCAGTATCTGTTATCGTACTGTATATATTCATTCAGACTAGTCCTTTAGCGGCTCTTATCGACTGCCCTAAATATTGTCCTGTTGTTTTGTTGCTCTTGTGTTTTTATGTTTATGTTTATGTTTATGGTATTTAGCAGATGCTCTTTTCCAGAGCGACGTACATCAGTGCTTAAGTGGTCTATGTCTGTTCTTCATACCTGTATAGCTAAACTAAAATCAACACCTGCTTTTTACCAAGTTACTGCCAGCTAAGATACACACCTTAACAAACCCGGTTTGTACTCTTGCAATCTCTCTCTTGCTCTCTTTGCACTCTGTGTAGTCCTGTCCTGCACTTGTGTAGCCTTGTGGTGTTGCTATTTTTGATCTTGTTTTGGTCCTGGAGGAACATTGTTTGGTTTTACTGTGTGCTGTGTATATGGTTGAAGTAAACCTACTTGACTTGAGCAACAGGGCCCCAAACATGCCTGTAATAGTGCTAGTTAGGGGTGCATTGAGAAATCGTGATGCAAAAATGTGCGCTGTGGACACGATGAGGATAAGCGTTCTCTTTATTGTGGTATTTGCTGCCTTGATTATAGCAAGGTTGCCCAAACTCACCTGTATATTGACAAGTTCAGTGAGTGTGTCTGAGGAGGGGAACCACCAGACTGTGCTGGACGGTGGCCCACCAGGACCAGATTTGGGCCCCCTGGGTTTATAATGTTAATCATCAACCCAGTCCAGCACATTCCTGTCACCCTCCTGCACTCCAGCTCTAGTTTCACCTGTGCATTGTGCCTTAACTAAGTACAGGTATCATTTCCATTCAGATGTAATTCTAAATATTGTGAAAATATTTAATTGTGCAAAGTCATGTATTGAACTAAATGGTGTGTTGAGTGTATCATTACACTTCTGCTACATAATTCAATGTGTTATATCATCTTCTCTTCAGAATCCCATTCATACAGTGAAATTTAGCCAAGTGACGTAATACCTTAATATTTTAAGTCATAACGACAACAACATATATTTCTCTAAAAACAGCAACAGGCCAGTGTTAATATTTAACATCTGAAATTTGAAATGTATTGCACTGTGGAAGAACAGAGTATTTAAATAAAAATATATAAGGACTCTTATTGGTGTAGTGTGGTGTCTGTAAGGACTCTTATTGGTGTAGTGTGGTGTGTGTGAGGACTCTTATTAGTGTAGTGTGGTGTGTGTAAGGACTCTTATTGGTGTAGTGTGGTGTGTGTGCGAGGACTCTTATTGGTGTAGTGTGGTGTGTGTGTGTGAGGACTCTTATTGGTGTAGTGTGGTGTGTG